>QARZ01040747.1:20017-62129 GCA_013407115.1 Glycine latifolia | reverse complement strand
TTTTTTCAAGAGTTTTGATTCTGAGCATTGAATTTCATACAACCTGAATTGATTGGTAACTTCATTCATTCATTCATTCATACATTGAAGGATCACAGGTTGTGTCTCTCTTGAATCTTTCTTTAGAATTTTTTTGTGTATTAAAATTCTGCTGTGATATATCAAAGTGATTCTTTCAAGCTTTCTAGAGTAAGATTCTCTAGGCATAAAGTTTTGAGTAGGGTTCTCAGGATCTTTGTGATTTGTTTTTTAATAGTGTTTTAGAATTCAGATTCTTTATCTAGGGTTGATAAAGATAATCAATTGTAAATTGCTTGTAAAGAATATTTTGATTTAGTGAAAACTCTAACCTAGTGTTGGTTGGAAAACACTGGATGTAGCCTCCATGTTGTGAGGTGAACCAGTATAAATTGCTGAGTCTTTTATTCTAATTTTGTGTATCTTCCATTGCTTGTATTTGGGTAGTCAAAATATTATTAGCAAATAAAGTATTTCTGTCATTGTATGCATAACAAGGTGGATCTTGATTGAAAGAAAAGTCTGGTTTTACAAAAGGTGATTGAGTGATACGATCCAAGTTTTAATTTCGCAAATTGTTTTAGAGAAAATTTTAAGTATATGTTTTAAACCAATTCACCCCCCTCTTGGTTTATTTGAAATGTGTTCATTGTGTTTTCAATTGGTATCAAGAGCTGGTTCTTGAAAGTTATTCAAGATCACTTTCTTTTCAAAGAAAATGAATACTACTCAAATAACTTTTAGAGAGGGAGCTTCTCTCAATCGCCCTCCGATGTTTGAAGGAGAGCATTTAAGTTTTTGGAAAAATCGTATGCAGATTTTCATTCAATCCAATGATCCCAGTGCATGGAATGCTATTGAAAAAGGTCCTTTGGTTTCAATGAAAACTGTTGATAATAATTTGATTCCCAAAGAATGAGATGAAATGACAGATGCTGAAAAAAGAGTTGTGCAATATGATTTTAAAGCTAAAAACATGATTACATCTGCTCTTTCTTCTGACAAATTCTTTAGAACTGTGAGATGCAGAAGCACAAAAGAAATGTGAGAAATGTTAGAGGTAACTCATGAAGGAACAGATGAAGTAAGGAGATCAAGGAAGCATGCCTTGATTCATGAATATGAAATGTTCAAGATGAGCAATACTGAAAACATATCTCAGCTGCAAACAAGGTTCACTCACATTGTCAACCATCTTCTTGGTCTTGGAAAGACTTTTGATGTTGAAGAATTAAACATCAAAATACTAATGTGTCTAACAAGACCATGGCAACCAAAAGTTATAGCAATCAAGGAATCCAAAGATTTGTCCAAAATGTCCATGGCTGCACTTTTTGGTAAGCTTATTGAGTATGAACTTGAAATGTCACAACTAACCAATGCAGAAGATGCAGATAAGAAACATAAAAGTATAGCCTTGAAAGTTGTATCCACATTAAGTGATGATGAAGATTTCTAAAGTGCTAAATCTGAGGTAAATTCTAAATATGATAATATTGTTGATGCTTTCCATGAGATGCATGAAGATGCTTAAAGGCTTGCACAAACCAATAATAGGCTAAAAGGTAGGTGCAAGAACACTTCTAAATGAAACAAACTTGCCTAAGCACTTCTGGGCTGGTGCTGTAAGTGCGATTTGTTACACTTTGCATAGGATTCTCATAAGGCCTATTTTGAAGAAAACCCTTTATGAACTATACAAAGGAAGGAAACCAAAAATATCTCATTTTAGAGCATTTGGCTGCAAGTGTTTTGTGTTAAATAATGGTAAAGATTCTCTTGGCAAATTTGATTCTAAAGCTGATGAAGCAATTTTTCTTGGTTACTCTTTGCAAAGTAAAGCTTATAGGGTCTTTAATAAAAGAACATTGTGTGTTGAGGAATATGTCCATGTCATATATGATGAGTTTAACCCCTCCAAGGAGGATTTAGAGTGTGATATTGATGCAGAACAAATGGAAGAATTTCTGCAACTCAATGATCTAAATGAGAAAGAAAAAGAAGAACCAAATGATGAATTGGAACAGTCAACTCCTTTACAAAAGCACAAGGATTGGAGAACAACTAAAGATCTTTCCCTTGACAACATAATTGGGGAAGTATCAAAGGGAGTTTCTATTAGATCCTCTTTAAGAAATCTTTGTTGTGCCATGGCTTTTGTTTCACAGATTGAACCATAAAGCATTGATCAAGCTTTACTGGATGAACATTGGTTAATAGCTATGCATGATGAATTGAATCAATTCAAGAGAAACCATGTTTGGGAATTAGTTCATAGACCCTCTACTCATAAGCCAATTGGCACAAAATGGGTTTTGCAAAACAAGTTAGATGAAAGTGGCATCATAGTAAGAACACAAGGCTAGATTGGTTGCTAAAGGATAAAACCAAGAGGAAAGCATAGACTATGATGAAACTTATGCTCCAGTTGCTAGATTAAAAGCCATTAGGTTGTTACTTGCATATGCATATTTAATGAACTTTAAATTATTTCAAATGGATGTTAAAAGTGCATTTATAAATGGCTACATTGAGGAAGAAATATATGTAGACCAACCTCCTAGATTTATTGATTAAAAACATCCTAACCATGTTTTCAAATTAAGAAAAGCTTTATATGGTTTGAAACAAGCACCAAGGTCTTGGTATGAGAGATTGAGCAAATTTTTGCTTGACTAATCTTTCACAAGAGGAGAAGTTGACAAAACCTTGTTCATCAAGAAAAGAGGAAATGATATATTGTTGGTTCAAATCTATGTGGATGACATTATATTTGGTTCAACTAATCAATCTATGTGCAGAGAATTTTCTGTCTCAATGCAGAGTGAGTTTGAGATGTCAATGATGGGGGAGCTCACATTCTTTCTAGGACTACAAGTCAAGCAATTGAAGAATGGAACTTTCCTTGGTCAAGCCAAGTATTGTTTGGAAATGATCAAGAAGTTTG
Organism: Glycine latifolia; assembly: GCA_013407115.1. Classification (NCBI taxonomy): domain Eukaryota; kingdom Viridiplantae; phylum Streptophyta; class Magnoliopsida; order Fabales; family Fabaceae; genus Glycine; species Glycine latifolia. The sequence continues at coordinate 59,164 of QARZ01040747.1, read as the reverse complement.
AAATGGGAAATAGCAAGAATGCTCAAATATCTCAAGTCTACACCAAGAGTAAGATTTTGGTATCCAAAAGGTACATCTATCAGCTTAATTGGATATTTTGATTCTGATTTTGTAGGGTGCAAATTGGATAGGGAAAGTACTAGTGGTACATGCCACTTGTTGGGAAGCTCTTTGATTTCTTGGCACTACAAAAAGCAATCATGTATTGCCTTATCTACTGCTGAAGCTGAATACATTTCTGCTAGAAGTTGCTGTGCGCAAAGTCTTTGGTTGAAGCAATAACTTCAAGACTTTGGTGTTGAGATACAAGAGATGCCCTTGCTGTGTGATAACACTAGTGCCATCAACATATCCAAAAATCTGATTATGCACTCAAGGACCAAACACATTGAGATAAGACATCACTTTATCAGAGATCATATCCAAAAGGGTAACATCAAAATTGAGTTTGTTGAAACTAACAATCAATTAGCTGATATTTTTACAAAACCTTTGGCTAGAGATAGATGTTTTACACATAGAAACATGCTAGGAATCCTTAATGAATCTAGTGTTTGCTAGCATGCTGTTTATATGCTCATCTACATGATTATTTGTTTTTTCATCTCTAATGATAGAAATTCAAAATTTGGTGCATAATCATTGTTGAATTTGATATATTGACTATTATAATCGATTAAGCAATGTAAAAATCGATTATTTGATCCTTAAATGCTTGTTAGAAACAAATTGAGCTTATGTAATCGATTACCATGTCGGAATAATCGATTATTCTTTGTTTAAAATGACTTCAGAAAAATAAGTTTCATTGGAATAATCGATTACACAAGGAGCAAAATCTTTGAAAGCATAAAACTTCACTGGATTAATCGATTACATAGTATCTTACACTTCATCTTCCTGAACTAAAACATTCACTAGTTTAATCGATTACTCTGCGAGTTAATTGATTACAGCCCTTTGCAGAAACCATTTTTGCTTATGAATTAATCGATTACGAGCTTACGCAATCGATTATTCTTGAAGTTACTGCAAAATCTGCAAGATTTCTTGGAAATTGAAACTGCCCAACTACCACCAAATTAAAAAATTTGAAACTTCTAAGCTTTTATGTTAGTGGGTAAATTCGAAACTACAGTTACAGTTTCAAATTTCAAATTTTGGAGCCCAAAATTTCTATAAATACAGCCTTAGTTGAAGAAAGCAATCACACCATTCTCTTCTTCAACCTTAAGCTTTGTTGTGTTTCTTTTTTCTTCTGAGTCTAGAAACCATGTTCATTTAGCTTTTACTCCTATATTCATTATGTCTGCCCCTAAGAGACCAAAAACCTCTAAGAGAAGGAGTGTTGAAACCTCTAACCCTGTTGTGAATAGGTTAGATCATTGGTTTCCTAGTGAGTGTGAGAAAATGAATTACCTACAGTTTAATGCCACAAAACTCATTTGCCCACCTCAATATCTTGACCTTGCATGGTTCACTAGAGAAGGTTTTCAATTCCCTGCTATGATTGAAGCCCCTAGGGATTGAAGAAATTTGTTGAGATGAATGATACTTTTTACCCTGAATTAGTAAAGGTTTTTTACACCTGTGCTAAAGCATCTATGGATGGGACTATCCTATCTCAAGTTAATGGGGTGGTCATGGAAATCACTCTTGAGGTTTGGCAAGAAGTGGCTGGTATTTCCTTTGAGGGTGAAAGGAAATTTGAGGAGGAGGCTGAGGGCTACAATAAAGTGGAGACCTATAGAGGGATGCTTCTTGATCCTCGAATGAGGTTGAATCTAAGGCTTAGCACTGATCCTATGACTCATGAAGATAGACTTCTTCATTACATAATCACCTACATCTTGACTCCTAGGTCCACAAATCATGCCCAAACCATAGATGATGACATACAGCTTGTGTATGCTATGCAGAACTCCATTCAGATGAACTGGATCCTCATCATTGAGGAAACTATGGTGAAAGCTAAGAGATTGGTTAATTATCCATTTCCTTATGCTGTTCTAGTATCCAGATTCATTGATTACTTCAATATAGATGTTTTCTAATGAGGTTGTTGATAACACTAACTCCAACAATAGTCTCATCAAAGATAAGCATCTCAACAAGCTTGGGATGGCCAAGACTCACTATGGATGGCAAATGGCTGGACAACAAATCCCTCCTACTAGTGCTGAAGAAGAAGAAGCTGAAGGCCCTGCTCAACCATCTTACAGTCCTTTTGAATCCCTCATGATTCAAAAGATGGATGCTTTACTGTCTCTACACCATGAGCACAGGGCTGAGACTAATTCATCCTTGGAAAAGATGAAATCTAGACTTGAAAACATAGAGGCTAGGCTTGTTCTTGATGACTTTGATAAACTAGCTTAGGTTGCTTAAGTTTTCTTTCCAGTTTCTGATTATGTTATGCTTTGGTTAATGTTTTTCTACTTTAAATTTCAATTGTTTAATGTACTACATGATATATTTCAATTAATATAAGTTATGTTATCTCTTTTTAGTATTCTCCTTGCTTTCTCTATAAACATAATTTTTGTCTTTGATAAGCAAAATAGGGGGAGAAATAATTGTAATTATTGTAGGGGGAGAAATAACTCTGAGTTTAATAGGAAGAAGAGAAATAATTGTGCATGTGTGCTCTGTATTTTATGTAAAATCTACCCAAGTCAGGGGAAGCAAATTTAAAGAATGACTTATGCTTATGCAAGCATTATACTTAACACTTGTTCTTGCAAAAAGCTGATTTAAATTTCAGGATTATCAAGTATGAGTCTCCTATCATCCATCCCTCAAAACCAATTAAGAGCTAAACAAATGGACAATTGATATTTGGCATGTTCAAAGCCAAAAAGGGGGAGTTTTTTGGATATAGGGGGAGCTGCAAGAAGATTAAAGCAAGGATGAAGTAATTGGCTTGATGTTTTAGCTTTTTACATGCTCAATCAATTTGAAGGCATTTGTAATTTGCCTAAGTGGTTCAAGTACATTGCTTTGTGATCCTTGCATTGCATCTGCATTCTCATTAACATATATGCATGCTTTTCATTAAAGTATTAAAGCTATTCAATTATTTAAAAAGAAGCTAAGTTTTCATGGTTATGTTTCTGGAAAAATGAAAACTTACTGCTTTAATTGATTACACAATGTTTTTAATCGATTAAAGGCTTTATTCTAAATATGGAAAAGTCATAAAGAACATATTAATCAATTACAGGCTTCTTATAATCGATTACATAGTGCAATATGAAAATCATGCATCACTGCTTTAATCGATTACCATGTTATGTAATCGATTATCTTAGTTCTTTAGTCCATATGCATTACTGGTTTAATCGGTTACCACAATCTATAATCGATTATGATGTGAATCCCCCTGTCTTGATTCAATTTCGGACCAATTTTAGGTTGGAATTCGCTCACAAATTGAACCAGAATCGTATTGTTAACTTTTGGATGTTTCTCAACTTGTAGAACTCGGATTGGCGCGATTCCAAAACGACGTGAAAGAGGACGTTCTGAAATGCAATTTAGACACAAGAAACACCGAAAAAGGATAAGTAAAATGAGACTTATGTAAATAAGAAATTTGGGCTCAATTACAGAATTTAGAAATGCGGAAATTTAAACAAGGAAACAGAAAGTGTGCAAGGGAAGTAGCAAATAGGCGCCACAAATAATTGAAGTTTGATAAGCTTGATGATCGCCACAAGAATTGAGCAATTCTTGATAAGATCAAAATGGTTCAAGGAAGAACCCTAGCAGAGACAATTCTCAAGCTAATGATAAAATCCGACAGCCAAAAATCCCTTCTCTATTCACTTCAGAATTGATTTATATAAATTAGTTCTCATGCATCTAGTAGAAAATAAAAGTAAATTAAAATCTCAACATTGTAAGAATAACTAAAATGCCTTAGTGGTTAAGTGAGGCATAACTAAGCTTGGGGTCCAGGTCTCAAAACCAGCTACAAGCACTTCATTACTATTATTTTTTATTATTATTAAAGGCCTATGTCAATAATTGCTTTTATTATCACTCCAAGCAAGCAATACATGTGACTAGTAGTCCACTCATGCAGCCCTCTAGATTTTGGGTTCCCTCATGCAATTGGATTGCCCTCAGATTAGCCATTATATGTTGCAAAGCTTCTTGGGTCTTTTTAGCTCTTGCTCTTGTCATGGGTCCTCCTATGCCATGTATTGGGTCTTGGTCTTTGATGTCAGGTTGACCTTTGATGTCCTCATCAGATTACACAGGCTTATTTCATATTTTGAGCTTTACTGGTTTAATCGATTACCAGTCTTATGTAATCGATTATCACAACTTATTTCACATACATGATGACTGTTTTAATCGATTACATCACGTATTAATCGATTATAGAGTTCATGAAAGATTTTCCAAAAATTTCAAGAACATATTAATCGATTATTTGATATTTTAATCGATTACATATGATAAAATAATTGATTACACTATTGTTTTAATCGATTATATTCAGTTACATCAGTTTCTTTTTAAAGCTTTATGGGTCGTTCTGCTCTTTATAAATAGACATTGAATGAATTACTCAGGACCCAAAGATTTCAAAGCTTTCTAAGAGTCCAAGATATTGAGTTTTACTGAGTGTGAAACACATCTTGTGAGATCAAGATTTCTGATTTTTTTTAGAGATGATGTGTTAAAGAAAAAGAGTTTTTTCAAGAGTTTTGATTCTGAGCATTGAATTTCATACAACCTGAATTGATTGGTAACTTCATTCATTCATTCATATATTGAAGGATCACAGGTTGTGGCTCTCTTGAATCTTTCTTTAGAATCTTTTTTTGTGTATTAAAATTTTGTTGTGATATATCAAAGTGATTCTTTCAAGCTTTCTAGAGTAGGGTTCTCTAGGGATAAAGATCTGAGTTGGGTTCTCAGGATCTTTGTGATTTGTTTTCTAATAGTATTTTAGAATTCAGATTCTTTATCTAGGGTTGATAAAGATAATCACTTGTTTTTTGATTTAGTGAAAACTCTAACCTAGTGTTGGTTGGAAAACACTGGATGTAGCCTCCATGTTAGCGAGGTGAACCAATATAAACTGCTGAGTCTTTTATTCTAATTTTGTGTATCTTCCATTGCTTGTATTTGGGTAATCAAAATATTGTTAGCAAAGAAAGTATTTCTGTCATTGCATGCATAACAAGGTGGATCTTGATTGAAAGAAAAGTCTGGTTTTACAAAAGGTGATTGAGTGATACGATCCAAGTTTTAATTTCGCAAATTGTTTTAGAGAAAATTTTAAGTATATGTTTTAAACCAATTCACCCCCCTCTTGGTTTATTTGAAGTGTTGTGTTTTCAAAGAGGAACAAACTTAGTCTCCTCACCCGTAAGTATGAACTATTCTCCATGCAAGAAAACGAAGAGATACAATGTTTGGAAGTTTTCAAACCATTCTTAATGAACTAAGATCCTTAGATAGAGCTTATAATAATTATAACCACATTGACAAAATTTTGAGAAGTCTATCTAGTAAGTAGAGACCACAAGCAATAGTGCTTAGAGCATTAAAGAATCTTGATTCTATATCTCTTGAGGAACTTGTTGGTACCCTTAGGGTTCACAAACAAGAGTTCCAATAAGACGAAGGTCTTAGAATAGAAAAGTCTCTAGCTCTTAGTAGTCAGAAGAACTAGAAAGAATCATCATCCAGAGAACAAGTCTAGAGAAGCTCCTCCAAAGCACTTAAAGTCAATGATTCATCTAATGATGAATGTGAAGAGCACTCAAATGAAGATGAACTCGCCTTCATCTCTTGCAAACTCTGTAAGATGTAGAGAAGCAAAAGTGGGTCCAAGTGGATAAGCTCTTTAAGAAGAATGCCCTAAGGCAAGAAGGATAAAGACAAAAGCTCCAAAGTTTGCTATGAGTGCAAAAAGCCTAGACACTTTAAGTCTGAATGTCCAGATCTGGAGAAAAGTCAAGATAAGAAGAAATTGTTTAAGACTAAAGAAAACAAGGGGCTTATGAGGATGTGAGAAGACCTGAATGATATCTTGTCTAATGAAGACGATGAAGAAGCAAACATATGCTTGATGGCAAACACAACTTCTGAAGGATCCGAATCAGACTAGGACGATGAGGTAAATTTCGATGATCCTGAGTCTCTTAGAAAATCTTATCATGAACTTTTATCTAATTCATCGATTTGCTCAATTTTTTTTAAACCTATGAAGCGATTTAAAAAATTTATCCAGAGATCATTTAAAACTTGAGAAAACCCTTCAGGATCAAGTAGATGTTTCACTGGACAAGTCCACTCAGACATGTAAAGCTTGCGTCACTCTTAAAGAAAAAGAGCCCAAGTTATGCCTTGATAGAAGGATATAGACGTCTATCATGGTACTTGGACAGTGGTTGCTTGTGACACATGACGGGAGAAAGGTCTATGTTGTAATATCTCGGGCGCTGACGAGGGCGAGGAGTGATCGCCGGTGCAATGAAGCACGGACAAGGAGCGGCTCCTGGCAAGCTTCCAGCGGGAGGGGTACATGAATGAATCGAACACACCCTCAAACGAGAGGGATCCAGAGACTGTGCAGGTATGAGACTATATAGTTGAGGATAACTTAATAGGATATAATATGTACTACCTATAACAACAAAGTGCATCTACTTTTCGGTAGCCCATAACTTAAGAACTCCACAGTTAAGCGTGCTTGACTTGGAGCAATTCTGGGATGGATGACCTCCTGGGAAGTTTCTTAGGAAGTGTGTGAGTGAGGAAAAAGCACGCTGAAAAGTCTTGTGTTGGTATGTGGGGACAGTCATTGATCCTGCAAGTAGTCGGACGTTACATATGTTCCAATGCCTTACTCCCTATCGTGGTTTAACAATCACTTTGGAGGGAATCAAAAAGGCAAAATAATTGGCATAGTTAAGATAGGTATTCACCCCTATCCCTCTATTGATAACATTTTATTTGTTAAAGATATTTAGCACAATCTAATGAACATAAGTAAATTATGTGAGATTGGATATGGTGTCTCCTTTAAAAAGGATGAGTGTGTCATCCTATGTGAGGATGGATCCCCCTTATTCTCTGTGAAGATAAAAGACAACCTTTACAAGATAAGACTGAGAGAACCCTTAGATCAAATGGTGTCATGCTTACTGTCTATCAAAGAAAATCAATGGTCATGGTATAGAAAACTTGGCCATCCAAGTTAGAGGTTAATCTCCAAACTACAAAAAAAAACCTTGTAAGAGGTTTACCAAGTATATCATATAAAGATGATTTGCTTTGTGAGGTGTGTCAAAATGGGAAACAGATTGAAAACTCTTTTACTAGTAAAAACATTATTTCCACCTCTAGACCTCTCCAACTATTAAATCTTGATTTGTTTGGTCCAAACAGAACTGCGTCCACCACTGGTAAGAGGTATGGACTAGTCATAGTGGACAACTACTCTAGATGGACATGGGTAATGTTCCTAAACCATAAGGATGAGTCTTTTGATGTCTTCTTTAAATAATGTAAACATGTTCAAATTGAAAAAAAAAGTATGCATTACATCAATAAGAAGTGATCACGGGGGTAACTCTAAAAATGACAAGTTCCAACTGTTCTATGAAGAAAATGTAATTCTTCACAATTTTTCAACACCAAGAACTCCTCAAAAAATGGAGTAGTTGAAAGAAAGAACAAGTCTTCTTAGAGATAGGGGAAGCAACATGAAGACTTAGAAAAGTGTTTGACTTTTACATGCCCAACTCCTTATTAAGTGACATATATATTTCTTGTTGCTTTTTATTCTTAGTTATCTGTGTGTACATCATGCATCATCATATAGAAACTATCAGTGATATATAACTAACTGCTTTAATCGATTACCGTCGTATGCAATTTATTATATAAGTCTTTGAGAAACTTGTAGGGAGTTCATATTTTTGGTTTAATCGATTACCATATATTCATAATTGATTACATAGTTCTTGTTGAAACTATGTCTATTTTCTTAGGTCTCTGTTTTATCAATTGCGAGGATATAGTAATCGATTACATTGTTCTTGAAAGTGTTCCTAAAATTGATCAAGAACACTTTAATTGATTAAATCAAGATTGTAATCGATTACATTATTCTTAAATGTTTTCAAGGTTTGGGGAAGAACACTTTAGTCGATTAAAAAGAGAATCTAATCAATTACATTCGTGAGATAATCAATTACATTGTCAATTTAATGGATTATAGGCAGTTATAACTTTTTTCTCTATATATACCCACCTTGTGTTCTCACTTGCAACAATCAAAAAACAATGATCTTGGAACGAACTTTTACAAATCACAAACTTCATTTTTCGTTTCTTGGAGCTTTCAAAAGGAAAGTGAGTTGTAAAAACATTTGAGATCAAGAAAGGTCCATTTTATCAAGTCTTTTGTTCTTGCATTTGAATGTAAATGTTGTATCTTTCCTTGACTCTATTTCATATGGTTTTTCCTCATTGTTACTGCATGTTTAAGAGATTTTTTAGAATGTTATAATAGGTGATTCTATTTTGAAGCAAAGAGTAGGTTTCTCGTAGGCTTAGATTCATAAGGGACACTACGGTTGGGCACCTAAGTTTCATTTTCTAGGTAAAATTTAAAATTGTTTGTGATTTCTTGTAAAACTCACATTGCAAGTGAAAATCTAATTCAAATTGAATTAGATAACTAGATTAGCTTTTCTAGAAATAAAGAGTGAACCAGTATAAATCTTGTTCTCTATCTTTTCTTTAACTCTCATCCCTTTCTATTCCATTCTTTGTCAATTTGTTGAGTTTCAAAGATATTTCAAATTAATGCAATTTAGTGAAAGAGTACTCTGTTCGGGTGACTGATTCAATATTGTTTTAAAAGAAAGTTGTGATACAATCCATGTGGAACTAAAGTTTTAAAACTCTATTTTTCTTTCGTTTTGATTTTAAACTAATTCACCCCCTCTTGGTTTGGTTAGTCCTATTGTCTTTTTCAATTGGTATAAGAGCTACGTCTTGAAAGTTGCTCAAGATCACTATTTTTGAAATATGGGCTCTAAACATATCACTTTCAGAGGGTGTCTCCCTCAATCGACCATTGTTTTAAGGGATGCATTTTACGTTTTGGAAAAAGAGAACAAAAATCTTTATTCAGTCAATTGATCTCGTTGCATGGAATGCTATTGTTAAAAGACTACAAAGAAAGCTCTAGTGATGATAAAGATGCATAAAAATTGAATTTGATGGCCAAGACGTTTGGCAAATTCCTCTAAAGGTACAAAGATAAAAGTTTTTCTAAATCTTCAAAGAAGGTGGAGACCAACAACAACACCTTCACATGCTTTGAATGCAAGAAGCAAGGCCATATTAAGTCGGATTGTCTTGTCTACCTCAAAAAAACAACTTGATGAAAAGAAAGGGAAGAAGGATGGAAAACCGAAAAAGGCCTATTGAAGAAGAAATTGAAAATATATGCTTAATGGCTGATTCAACGGATGACTCCTCAATCATTGAAGAAACTGAGGTAAATTATGAATTTGAGGAAGTTTAGGAAGCCTTTAATGAAATCCATGAGGAAGTGAAAAAGCTTGTTGTTTCGAACAATAAGTTGAGAAGCGATCTAAAATGGCATATCACTAAATTGGCTTTAACATAGAGAGCTTAATAAACTGAAGCAGGAAAATGAAAAACTTGTTTTAAGCTATAAAGCCATTCGTTGTGTTTGTACTTCTACTTCTCTTAATATGGATAATTACAAATCTTTGCAAAATGAGTTTGAAAAGTTTAAGAACGATCACTATGAAGAATGTATGAAGTTGCAACCTGAGCTTTCCTATCTTAAATATCTTTTCAAGAAAATGAATAAAGGAAAGAGTGATTTTAGTCACTTACCCAGTGTGCAAAAGCATACTATCGATAAGACTGGTTTGGGGTATAACAAGAAAACTGACTTTTCTAAGAAAACCAAGTTTGCACCCTCCAAAAAGGTGAACCCAATCAAAGTCTCCAAAAAGTAAAACATAGTTAAAGACTATCGAATTGTTATAAAACAAACAAAACAAGGATTAATTCTGCAATACAGGAATAACCTAGGTTGGCTCAAAGATACGATTCAATTTGGTTCAACTTCAATCAACTTATAAAAAACCTGATTTCAATAAATGGTTTGCAAATAATAAGCAAAAAACTGCAGAAACATAAACATAAATGCAGAGAATGTAGGAAATGTAGAAACTAATAGAATTGATGAAATATGTTGTAAAACATATTCAAGAGCATCAATCCAATTCACCAAACCAAGCAATTCAAATTATCATAGTTGTACAGATAATGATATTACTGTGAAAGTTCAGTCAATGTAATTAGAGGTAGTTTAATCAAATTAATCCCTAAATAAATTGAAATCACAAATTAGATTGAAATATCATCCAAAAAATATGTGATTAAATTCAAAATTAGGAAATAAATCCATAACCTAATCCATTTTCAATCCTAAGCACATTAGTAATCATGAAAATAAAAAATAAGATTGAAGAAGAAGATGAACATTCACACAGAGATTGAAATACTAAACAAGAACTCATATTCTTCCTTGCTTGGATTGGATCCTTGAATTGATTAATTGTTTAGCCCTCCATGATCATCACCAGTAGAAGAGCAACAAAATTTGTGCAAGAAAAGATAAGAACATAGTTGAAAGGAAAAAGAAAAATGAACAATTAAGAGAAAAAGAGAGAGAAGAGTTTGATCATAAAACTTGCACAAGAATCTTCTCAAATCTATTTATACAAAATGAAGTATCTAACTCACTAACTAACTAATTACACTAATATATATTATGACTGAACAGAAGGAAAGGATGGGTCATGATTAGACCCATCTAATCTACTAATTAAGCTAATTACACCAAGCAAAATGACCCTCAAAAGGCAAAATTGGTCCAAGTTTATTTCTAAAAAAAAATGTATCTTTTTTCCTTAGCTTTCCATGGACTACTCCTATGCTCTATTTGGAGTTCTGTAGAATCCTATAGGTTTTGCAAAAAGAAGATAGGTCAAGTAAGCACAAAATCCAAAAATAAGCAACAATTATCAATTAATCTCAATTATTTGCCTAAGACCAAAACTGAGTTAAGGTGAGAAAATAAGATTCTAAGAGAGGTCAAATAAACTAAGAAGAATAGAAAAATACTAAACTAAAAGCGCTCAATCAATAGTGCATCCTAAGTCTAAAGCAAAGACTTATCATTATTGCATGAAAAGAGGGAACATATCCTATAAATGCTACGTTAGGAAATTTGATGTTCCTAGAGGTTAATGTGTTTGGACTACCAAGTAATTAACTATTGAAATTAACCCATTGGACCAACCTCAATTGGGTACCACCTCTCTCTAATTGATTTTTTCTTGTAGTTATGCCCAAAAGCAAAAGACTCAATATGGTACTTGGATAGTGGTTGCTCTAGGCACATGACCAGTGATAAATCTAGACTTATTGACCTTGTGCCAAGGGAAAGGTGGATATGTCACTTTTGGAGACAACAATAAGGGAAGAATTATGGGAGAAGGAAATATTGGAAAGTAGCACATGACTCAAATAAAAAATGTATTGTATGTTGATGGACTTAAGCACAATCTTTTGAGCATAAGTCAACCATGTGACAAAAGCTTCAAAATTGAATTCAATAAGAATTGTTGTCTCATTTGTGAAGCAAAAAATGGTGAGATTGTTCACATAGGTAAAATAGTAGGTCATGTCTACATGCTTAACATTGAACATTCATCATTTCATGAACTTAGTTGCTTGGTAAGTAAGATTGATGATTCTTGGCTTTGGCATCATAGGGATGCACATGTAAACATGTTTCATCTCAATCATCTAGTAAAAATGGACTTAGTAATTGGTATTCCAAAACTCAAGTTTGAGAAAAATAAATTGTGTGAAGTATGTCAAAAGGGGAACAAGTTAAAAATTCCTTTCAAAGTAAAAACATTGTTTCTAATACAAAACCCCTTGAACTACTTCATATGGATTTATTTGGACCATCAAAAACTATAAGTTTAGGTGGCAACTGCTATAATGCCTTGAAATTTTGATAACTGAAAATATATGTTTGATGTATTTCTTGTATTATTTACATACTTTATTAATTTGGATTAGTTGAAGTGTTGTGTGAATTATCATTGTTCAATTTTTGGTGTGGATGTTAGGTTATGTGGAGTTTGATTGATCTGCATTGGAAATGTGTGATTCTGAGTTTGACTCAAAAACCTTTTTTGGTAACATCATAATCCCGGATTGGTTAATCGTTGGATCTCCTTAAAATTTGACAGGTAGTCTCATAACCCATGTATGCAAATTTGGACCGTTGGGAATTTGGAAATAACAATTGGAGCATGAGATATTAGCTTTGCCCAGAAGCAATCAAAATTTTAAAAATTGGGTTAGCTCGCCTAGGCAAGCATAATTCACCAGGGCGAGTAAAGTTGGCTATAAATACATGCACCAGTGTGAAATCACATATTTTATGCTTTCATCTTCCCCAAAACCTTCACCCAAGCTCTCATCCTCCTCCTCCACCACCCATGACCACCGGTAACCACCACGAGTTGCCATTGCTTTCCGTCGGACCACTGCACGAAGAGGAACACTTTAATTAGAGTGAAATCTTCAAAACTCAACTTGAGGATTCAATAGGGAACGAAGCCTCCAATCCTCTCTTCGAGTTTTCTTCGAGGTAACCGTGTTTTCTATGCCTTCTCCTAGCTAGTTTGAACCTCTCTTAGTATCTTTTGTAACTTGGATATCGTTATTGGATGTTTTTACATTTCCTTTGAAATACCTTTGAAAATGAGACGTTATAATATTGATATCATTTCTGTGACCTTCGTTGAACCCCGGTCACATTGGTGTGATTGGAATTTTAAAATAATATCTTTTTGATGTGGACTCCCAAAACACCATTGTAGCCCCTTTTAAATTTGAGTGGGTATTTGACCCCAAATGTTAATATTAACCTTGCATTTGAAATCTATATGAAATTGTCTTCGATTTGGTATATAGAGTTTTACGTTTGGGCCAAAGCACGTGAACTTGAGAGATCTCAAAACGACAATACAAGGAGCTAACAAAGGGATATAGATAGGTGAGAGAAGTTTATGTTTGTTTATAGCTTTTGATACCATAGTTGGGGTTAGGGAACTCAATTATGGAGATGTATGTTTGTCCCTATTGTGTGCTGGTTTTCAAGAAAAACTCTATTTTAAACTAATGGGATGCAATATATTTGCTTTTGATGAATAAAATTGTGATTGATGTTGTTGTTGTAATGATTATATTTTTTGGGAAAAATCTTAATTACAGAGGAGACTCTACCCTTATAAAAATTTGTTCTCCCATTTATTTCTTTATTGAATTTTAAATGGCATAAAAGTATGTTTTGTATATTATTGTTCTCCTCTTTAATTTAGAGTTATCTTAAAATATCAGTCTCATGGTCTTATGGATTGTGAATGTATGAGATTTGGGTTGTCTGAAGACTTGGAGAATGTGAATCCAAGGCATATGTTATATGTGTATAAGTGGAATGTGATTGCTTGTGATGTTGATGATAATATTTATATGAGATGATGTTGATGTTGAAATGAAATGAGATGATGTTGATGACATTGAGATTGAGATGATATTGATGTTGATGATGACATAGATGAGAGATGATGTTAATGTTGATGATGTCATTGTGATGGATGTATGTTGTGCATGACATGGGGGTGCAGTGACCTATTGGATATCCTTGGGAGGGAAGATGATTGTTTAAGAATTTTAAGCATCCTTGGAGAGGGAAAGGAATTACTTAGAATTTTTAACTACCCACGGTCAATGCATTGATGAGCCCATGTTTCATACTTTATAATTGCATGGAAATAGTATAAACAATGGCAGTAAATACTTGTGATTTTTCATGAGGATAAAAATGCGGGTACTTGGGGTCATATCACTTTGTTTGGAACTCCCTTGTGACTCTGGCGGATCACGATGGGTGGGGGGAGTAGCCTGTGCACGACAGGGTGACCTTGATGAGCTACTGCATCATTTTCCTAAGTGAGAGTGTCATGTGGACACACTTAGGTTATTTCCTGACGAATGGTACCACATTGCATTTCAAAGTTGAGTCAGGTGCATGCATCATTCTGAGCATAATTGATTTGAATTGTGGAAATAGTTGATGACTAGTTTTTTGAGTGTTCGTTGAAATGATTGATTACTGATAATAATTGTGGTTATTATTATTGTTTTCTTGCTAATTTTTGTCATTTGGTGCTTGTTGATCTTGTATAATAAATTCACCCTTGCAATTTTGTATTGTGTGGTTGATACCTGTGATGGTCACGAACCTTTGTTCGTGGGAGCAGATGAGCAGCAATAGGTGATGTTGGAGGGAAATCCTTTGGTTGGAGCCGCCAAGCCAACATGATAACGTTGGAATTTATTTTTGCAGAGAGTTGTGTTTTGTTATCAACTCTTTCTTAGTTGGTTCCTTGTTTCTCTTTGATCGGACATGTAATCTCAAGCTTAGATATATGTAAAAACTGAATTATGTTCTGACATGTGAATGATATTTAATGGTTTAATATATATATATATATATATATATATATATATATATATATATGTATGTATGTATTTATTTATTTACATATTTGTGCATTTTTTATGAATGCATTATCATGAGAAAATTACCCTCATTTTCATAATCAAATTAAGATAGTTTTCATTTAAAAATTGAAAATTATATGTTTAGAGTAGTGATATCATAATGACGAGGCAGATTGTTACAACTGCTATTGTTTACTAATTGTTGATGATTATTATAGGTACACTTGGACTTTGTTTTTGAGAACCAAAAATAATGCTTTTGATGATTTTCGCAAACTTGCCAAAGTTATTCAAAATGAGAAATGTTTTAATATTGTTTCAATTAGAAGTGATCATGAAGGTGAATTTCAAAATGAGTTTTTTGAAAAGTTTGTGGAAGAAAATTGAATTCACCACAAATTTTTTGCGCCAAGAACACAAACAAAATGGTGTTGTGGAGAGGAAAAATAGATCTCTTGAAGGAGGAGCTAGAACACTTCTAAATCAAACAAATCTACCAAAATATTTTTGGGGTGGATCTGTGAGTACTATTTGTTACACTCTCAACAGGCTTCTAATAAGACC
This sequence comes from Glycine latifolia, assembly GCA_013407115.1. Lineage (NCBI taxonomy): Eukaryota > Viridiplantae > Streptophyta > Magnoliopsida > Fabales > Fabaceae > Glycine > Glycine latifolia. The sequence goes on along the minus strand of QARZ01040747.1, from coordinate 43,930 downwards.
AATTTTAAAAAATGGAAAGGAATCTCTTGACAAATTTGATGCAAAAGTTGATGAGGAAATCTTTCTTGGTTATTCATTACAAAGCAAGGCATATAGAGTGTTTAATAGGAGAACATTGTGTGTGGAAGAATCTGTAAATGTTGTTTGTGATGAAACTAACTATGTTGTTCAAGAAAATGATTTAGAAGATGAAGATGGAGGTTTTCGATATAAGCACACTGCACTTGAAGATGAATCCAAGGTTAAGGATTTTGAACAAAGCAAGGAAATTACTGCCACGGCTCCAAAAGATCTCCTAAAGGAACGGAGAACTCAAAAAGATCTCTCATTCGACAACATCAAAGGTGAAATATCTAAGGGAGTATCCATTCACTCTAGACTATGCAATAATATGCCTTTTGTAACACCCAAAAATTTTGGGTTGCTAAGTGGGTGTTTGATGTGTGTTATATTGCTTGATTATTTGGTTTATTTTGGTAATTGTTGTTTGTTGTGTTCTATCTTGGTATGTGTGTTAGTGGAGGTTAGGTTAAGTCAACTCTGTGACTTGCAGTTGCTTCGTTTGCACGAAAGGTAGACATGTCCTATCAACTGAGTACTTAAGCAGCAGAGTGTGCAGCGGAAGCGTGTTTTCCCTTTCTTCTTCTTTGCGTCTTTCTCTCTTTTCTCTCTAAGCTCACCCACATCCATAAACCTTTCTTCCTCAGCCCTTCTGTGTTATAATAACCCTGTGTTTAATTCGAGTTCGTATGACCGAATTGTCAATTTAGGGGGGTGTATATTGGAACTCGGATATGAAGGGGGTCAATTGAGTATTTTTAGTTTAATATTTTTCTATTTTTCTTATCTTATTTGACATCTCTTGGACTTTTATTTTCCCATTCTAATTCAGTTTTTGCCTTAGGCAAACAAGTGGGCTTAATTGATAATTGTTGCTTATTTTCGGAGTTTTTGCTTACTTGACCTATCTTACTTGTGCAGGACCTAGAGAGCTCTACCGAATTCCAAATGGTGCATATGAGTAGTCCCTGGAAAGATAAGGAAAAGATATACAAGTTTGTCAGAGATAATCCAAGGCCAATTCTATCATTTTGAGGGTCATTTTAGACTTGGAAGTCAGAATCACTGCACTTAAATTTTGGACTGTGAAATTGGTGTAATTAGTAATTAGTTAGATTAGTTGGGCTTCATTGTGGCCCATCCTTTTCTACTAACTCAGTTACTATATTTAAGTGATTTTAATTATTTGGATGTATACACTTCATTTTAGCACAAACACATTTTGTAGTCCTCTATTCGATTTTCATGATTATGAATGTGTTTAGGATTGAAAATGGATTAGGTTATGGATTCATTTCCTAATTTTGAATTTTAATAACAGTTTATTTGGATAATATTTCAATTAGGTTTATGGTTTCAATTAATTTAGGGGTTAATTCGATTGAGCTGCTTCTAATGAAATTGAATAAACTTTCATAACATAATCATTATTTGAGAACTATGATAATTCGTATTGCTTGGTTTGATGCTTTTTAATCTGTTTTAGAATACCTTTTATCAATTCTATTAGTTTCTATTTTGTTACGTTTTTTTGCAATTTTTATTCACGCATGCAAACTGTTTGATAAAAATTCCCCTATTATTTACTAGTGAACTGAAGTTGGAACCATATTGTTTATGTCTCTGACTCGGCTTAGGTTAATCTTGTTCTATAGAATTAGCGTAGTTTAATTGTTTTGAAGCGATACGACATCGGTTATCAAAACTGGCGCCATTGTCGGGGACACGGTTCATTGTGTGCTAACTTTAATTCACTGTATATTAGATAATAGCATTAGTAAAATATAAAAGAAAAAATATATTTACATCCACTGCATATTTACATCCTGCTACACAATTGCACTTTGTTACATATTTTCCTTGTTTCTATTCTTTGTTATGAAGTGTATGTGAGGTGCTGGTGCAAAAATAGCAAAAAAATAGAGCAAAACAGGGGAAGAACAGAGTAAAAAAGAGAGGAGTAGTAGGGAGAGAATTTGTGTAGTGTAGTTGTGTTTGTTGTGCAATTTGTTGTCCAAAATTTTTCGGTCCTGTGGAGTTTTGCTGCGACACTTGGTGTCCAAAGTTTATCCCCCATTCTAAGCAAAAATAACCCCTTAAGGGTTTGGTGTGGGTTAAAATTGGCAAATTCAACCTCTAAGTAGGAGTTTTAACACCGTTTTAACAATTAGTGCAGGGGCATTCTGGTCATTTCACAGCAAACTATCTCAAAATGGGCTGAAAGATGATCGTGTGAAGGATGAACACGGTTAGGGAGGGGTCCAAATTGCCAAATTCAATGATCTAGACCACTTTTGAATTTATTTTGTGTTTTCATGATTTTTAAAAATTACCAAAAAAATTACAAAATCAAGCATGATTTATAGATATTTACTGTGGAGTTTTTAATTTTTTCTAAAATTGTTTAGGGCAGTTTTCCATTTTCTGTTTCATTTCAGCAAATATTGTGAATAAGTATCCTGGTAGAGTAGCTGTCTGACATTTCTGTGATTTTTGTGTTTTTGTTCCTTATGAGTTGAACTGTGCATGACTAGGTCCACATCAAGTGACTTGCATTCATATGATCCTGAGATAGAGAGGACATTTCAGAGATTAAGCAGAAAAAATAATAGTCTAGATGTGTAACGCCTCGTTTTACTATCTTGTATTTTATTGATTTTGAATGAAAATTTCTTCTCTACTTGCTTAAAAATTATCTTAGTTATAAATTTCATGGAAAATTCTTTTCTTCTTGCTTAAAATAATTCATGGGAAAGGTATTAACCATCAATATTGTAAATGTGTTCGTTCGAAGTTCAAAATAATAAAATACTGTCCAGAATACAATCCAACATAATATACAGACTGATCTAAAGTCTAGTACAAATTACACATCATAAGGACAATTGCAAAAGATAAGCCATCAAAGTATCTTCATCATCTCTCCTTCTCAACCATCTGCTGCTATGCTTTACTGTTCCCCTGCTCGCCCAAATAAATTGAGGTCATCGCAGGTGTCAACCACAAACACAAAGCATAGGGTAAGTTTATGATAAACATAGTTTAAATAAAAGAATATATCCATAACTGACCATAATAACATTCATAAGACAAGATGCATGATAGATGCATGATTCTTTATTTAGATTATGCATGACTCTCTCATCTTTTCAAATGGTACCATAGTCAAGATAGCCCCACCCTCTCTCAGTGGTACGAACTTATCCATTCAGTCAGGGTAGCCTAGTGTCGCGATAGGAAGGTCACCTCCATCCATGTGATCATCATGGTGGTGTGGTCCTCACTGTCTCAACTACCCCCCAGCTCAGATTCCTTTTGTCTGAACGCATGGACTCAGTTAAGCTATCTGGCACACCTCCTCTTGAGGTAAATCACACGGTTTAACCCCCGCCAGGTATATGCATGCATGAATGATTCTCTTTTATCTCATATTTTCTCTTTAATATTACTCTTCACTTTATATCTCATATGCGTCAAAGTTCAATATATTTGCAAACTCATGGAATATGCTTATTAAACAACATATAAAACTTCTTCCAACAATTACATAAAACTTTATAAAAGCACTCAAGCATACGACCATATTTCAACTTCATAAATTTTTCAAAGACAAGTCAAAATACACCAAACTCAAGCACTTGTTCAAACAAACAATTCTTAAACTATCTTTATCATAAAGCTTCATAAGAATTCTGGAAGTCCATAATATTCATAACTCACTCAACAACACAAGTATTCCAAATATTTATTTAAACAAAACAATACTTAAACCATCTTTGTCTCTTTCAAACATTTTATCAAACACATGGTGTGCTTTCATGGAAACACTCAACAACAGGGAAAATAATACATAACTTTTCTAAAGCACTCAACCATGCAAATATAATTCAAATCCAACAACTTCTTGTATATAAGTCATACTTCACAAAGATTCAAACACAAAACATCACTTAAACAAAGTAACACTTAAACTATATTTAGCATAAACTCCCCTATACATACCTCATTCTTTCTTCTTAAAAGCTTGACTATCCTCCTTCTAAATGCTCCTAATTTCCACGTCAAGTATCAAGATGGTGGGTTATGTTTTGCTTTGATTCTTGAAAAGGAAAGGTGAAAAGGATGTAGGTTTGGAAAATGAAAAGATGAAAGGAATATGAAGTGGTTTTGCACATGAACTTCACTTAGAAAGGCTTGGTATTTTCGGTCCCCTTCCCCCTTTATATAGGGTTGGCCAAATGATTTAAAATGCCTTTCTACCAAAAAATCTCCTAGGTAATTATGACCTTGCTTTCCAAGTGGCTACATCTTAAAAGCTATTGATTTTTCCTCCATCCAAGTGTCCATTTTCTTGATTGTTCTCAACATTTCTTCATTCTTCTTGATATTACACGTGCCATAGCTTGTCTTGGAGAGCACTCCTTACCAATTTCCTCTTCTTCACGTGGAGTAGCCAAGTTTTAAGGAAATTTTGTGCTTTTCTTCATTCTTGAATTTTCCCCAAAACTCGTTTTAGTAAAATATTTATTTTGGATTCGTTAACCGTTGGATCTCCTTAAAATTTTAAAAGTATACTCCTACCATTTGCTTCCAAAGTTTCATGGTCTTGCAGGTGAAGATCCACACAAGCATCTTAAGGAGTTTCCTGTTGTGCTCTACCATGCGACCACATGACATTCATGAGGATTATGTCAAGATGAAGGCATTTCCATTCTCACTGGATGGTGTTGCTAAGGACTGATTGTACCTTCAATGAGATCCTATCAACACCTGGATAGATATGAAGAGAAAATTCTTGGAGAAATTCTTCCCTGCATGCAGAACAGCTTCCATCCGGAAAGAAATTTGTGATATAAAGCAGCTACCTGGAGAGACATTGTATGAGTACTGGGAGAGGTTCAACAAGCTGTGTGCTACATGTCCTCACCATCAAATCAGTGAGCAATTATAGATCCAATATTTTTATGAAGGTTTGATGTTGATGAACAGGAGTATGATAGATGCAACTAGTGGAGGCGCTTTGATGGACAAGACTCCTATTGTTGCAAGACAGTTGATCTCTAACATGGCAGCCAACTATCAGCAATTTGGTACTAGAGGTGCTGCAACAAGCAAGCCTGCTGCAAATGAAGTTTCTGTTTCTATGGTTGCTGATAACCAGAGGTTGGAGAACAAGCTGGCAAAGTTGACATCCCTTATGAGACAACTTGTTATTGGTCAACACAGAACATGATGGCAGCCAATCAATCAAGGCTGTGTGGTATCTGTTGTGCACCTGATCATCCTACAGATGCATGTCCCACTCTCCAAGAAACAGAACAAGCTGCTGACGTTTCTGCCATACAACTTGGACAGCCATTCAGACCTCAACAACAGTATAATCCTTACTCCAACACTTATAATCCTGGTTGGAGAGATCACCCGAATTTGAGGTATGGTCCTGGTCCACAACCTCCACAGCAGACACAACAACATTAGCCATTCAGACCTCAATAGCAGCACTATCAACCTTTCACCAACAAATACCAAGCTCCTCCGTTCAGACAACAGCCACAGTTTCAGCAGCCTGCACCTGCGCCTGCACAACCTGTGCAGACCAGTTCTAGACCTTTTTTGGAGGACTTGATGAAGTAAATGACAACCACAAATATTCAGTTTCAACAGAATGTCAGTGCCACCATCCAAGACCTGCAGACTCATATTAGACAGTTAGCTACAACTGTTAACCAGATGCAGCAACAAGGTTCTGGCAACGTTCCAGCACAACCAGTTATTAATCCAAAGAATGTGAGTGCTATTACCTTGAGGAGTGGCAAGGAGCTTCCAAATACTGGTGCTAAAATTGATGATGTTACCAAAATAGATTATGCACCAACACACATTCATCTACCTTTTCCTTCTAGATCCATTTCTGCAAAGAAAGTGGAGTTTAATTCTGATTTGCTTGAGACTTTTAGGAGGGTGGAAGTCAACATTCCCCTCCTGGATGCCACCAAACAGATTCCAAAATATGCAAAGTTCTTGAAGGATTTGTGCATCCACAAGAGGAAGCTGAAAGGAAATGAGCAAGTGAAGATGGATAGAAATGTATCTGCACTTATATAGGGCAAAACTATTGATGCCATTCCACTATCCACCTTGCCACAGAAGTGCAAGGATCCTGGCACTTTCACTGTCCCTTGCACCATTGGAGATTGTACTTTTGCAGATACCAAGTGTGAACTTGGAGCCTCCATTAATGTCATGCCTACATCAGTTTACAGATCATTACATCTTGGTGATTTGAAACCCACTGGTGTTGTCATTCACTTAGCCAACAGGAGTGTTATGCTTCCACTTGGACTTATTGAAGATGTGCTAGTGCGAGTTAATAATTTGATTTTTCCTGCAGATTTTTACATATTGGATATGGAGAATGAGTCTTCCAGCCATGGTTCCACATTGATCCTAAGGAGACCATTCTTGATGACAGCCAGGACCAAAATTGATGTGTATGCAGGAACTTTGTCCATGGAGTTTGGTGATGACGTTGTCCAATTTAACATTTTTGAGGCCATGAGACATCCTGTAGAGGAACATTTTGTCCTTCTTCTTGATATCATTGATGTTGCAGTAGATAGTGTAGATATTTTTGATTTACTTTCTGATTTTGATGATTTTGATCTTGGTTCTTGTAATTGTACCTGTGATGATTCTGCTGTTGTGTGTAGTATTTATGCGGAGATTTCCTCCGTACTTGACTCTGATTGTGTTGCAAATACAAATACAGGTTCTGATTCTACTATCCCCCTTCCCTCAGTCAACAACCTTTCCTTGCATTCCATCATTCAGCCACCTTCCTTGGAGCTGAAGTCACTACCTGAGCACCTTAAATATGCATATTTAGATGATGCTCAATAGCTTCCAGTCATTATATCTAGCAGCCTATCACTTGAGCATAAAGAGAAATTGCTGCATGTTTTGAGAGGCCACAAAAAGGCCATTGGATGGACACTTGTTGACCTTCCTGGAATAAATCCTTCCATCTGCATGCATCGGATACTTTTGGAGGATGATTATAGGTCGGTGAGGCAGCCACAGAGGAGGCTGAATCCCACTATTCTTGTTGTGGTGAAGAAGGAAGTGATGAAGTTACTAGCTGCAGGGATTATCTATCCCATTTCAGATAGCACTTGGGTTTCACCTATCCAAGTGGTCCCTAAGAAGTCGGGTATCAATATTGTGAAAAATCAAGATAATGAGTTGATTCTGACTAGAGTAGCCAACAGTTGGCGAGTTTGCATTGACTACATGAGACTTAACCAGCCAACTCGCAAGGACCATTTCCCTCTCCCCTTCATTGACCAGGTTCTGGAGAGGTTGGCAGGTAAATCACATTATTGCTTTCTTGATGGTTTTTCTGGTCACATGCAGATTCATATTGCACCGAAGGACCAACATATGACCACATTCACCTGTCCATTTGGCACATTTGCCTACACTAGGATGCCTTTTGGCCTATGCAACACACCTGCTACCTTCCAAAGGTGCATGGTGAGTATCTTTTCTGATTTATTAGAGAGTTGCATGGAGGTGTTTATTGATGATTTCACTGTTTATGGTTCCTCTTTTGATGCATGTTTGGATAGTCTCTCTAGAGTTCTTGATTGATGTATTAGGACTAACCTTGTTCTTAACTTTGAGAAATGCCATTTTCTGGTACATAAAGGTATAGTCTTAGGGCATTTAGTCTCTAGTAGAGGTCTTGAGGTCGATAAAGCTGAGATTGATGTTATTACTTCTTTACCTTACTCCACTTCTGTGCGGGAAGTGTGTTCTTTTCTTGGACATACAGGTTTTTATAGGAGATTCATCCAGGATCTTAGCAAGATTGCATTGCCATTGTCCAAGCTTCTCCAAAAGGACGTAGACTTTATGATTGATCAGCCTTGCAAAGAGGCATTTGGGGAATTGAGGAAGAAGCTTACGACCTCTCCCATCATGCAGCCACCAGATTGGAAACTTCCCTTTGAGCTCATGTGTGATGTCTCTAACTATGCACTTGGGGCTGTGTTGTCACAGAGAGTTGATAAACGATCCCATGTCATTGCTTATGCTTCACGCACTTTAGATGCAGCCCAAGTTAACTACACCACAGAGAAGGAGTCTTTAGCTATTGTTTTTTTGCTTTAGATAAATTCCGATCTTATTTGCTTTGCTCCCATATAACTGTCTTTACTGACCATGCAGCTTTGAAGTACCTGTTGAAGAAGCCTGATGCTAAACCTAGATTGATCAGGTGGATGCTTCTTCTTCAGGAGTTTGATATTAAGATTATGGACAAGAGTGGTGTGAAAACCTTGGTTGCTGATCATTTGAGTAGGATTGAGGGACCTGTTGAATCCTTTCCTATTAGGGATAATTTTCCTGATGAGCATTTGATGCACTTGCATTCATCACATATCACCCCTTGGTTTGCTGACATTGTGAATTTCATAGTTGCATCTGTTGTTCCACCTCATGCATCTAGGTATAAAATAGATAAACTTAAGAGTGATGCTAAATTTTATGTGTGGGATGATCCTTATTTGTGGAGGTTTGGTAGTGATCAAGTGATCCGCAGGTGTGTGCCAGATCATGAGATTCAGTCTATTCTTCAGTTTTGTCATGGCACACCTACTGGTGGTCATTTTGGTCCTCAGCAAACTGCTAGGAGGGTATCAGACTATGGGTTCTATTGGCCCACTTTGTTTAGAGATGCTTATCACTTTACTACCACTTGTGAGTAGTGTCAGAGAGCAGGAGGAACCATTACACATAGACATGAGATGCCTCAGCAACCCATAATTTTTTGTGAGATTTTTGATGTGTGGGGTATTGATTTTATGGGTCCATTTCCTGTTTCTCATGGTTTTTTATATATTCTACTTGTTGTTGATTATGTTTCCAGATGGGTTGAAGCTAAGGCCACTAGAACTAATGATTCTAAAGTTGTTGTGGATTTTGTGAGATCTAACATTTTTTGCAGGTTTGGTGTGCCTAGAGCCATTATCAGTGACCAGGGGAGCCATTTCTGTAACATATCATTGACATCCTTGCTTCAGAAGTATGGGGTTGTGCATAGAGTTGCTACAACTTATCATCTCCAAACTAATGGGCAAGAAGAGGTTTTTAACAGAGAGATAAAGTAAGTGTTATAGAAGGTAGTGCAACCAAACAAGAAGGATTGGAGCAAGCTACTTGAAGATGTTTTATGGGCTCACAGGACCACTTACCGAACACCTTTGGGGATGTCTCCCTATAGGGTGGTTTTTGGTATTTCATGCCACCTTCTGGTGGAGATTGAGCACTGTGCTTATTGGGTGGTGAAGAGTTGTAACATGGCATTTGATGAAGTGGGTATGGAAAGGAAGCTTCAATTGCAAGAACTTGAAGAGATCCGCTTAGAAGCCTATGAGAACTCCGACATTTACAAGGAGAAAGTGAAGAGATCTCATGTCTCTAGGATTCTTAGGAAGGAGTTCCATATTGGCCAAAAAGTGTTATTGTTTAACTTTCGCCTCAAGCTTATTTATGGTAAACTTCGATCTAGATGGGATGGACCTTTTGTTATTACTAATGTTTTTCCTCATGGTGCAGTTGAGATTAAAAATGAAGTTACCGACAAGGTCTTCAAAGTGAATGGTCACCAACTCAAGTTATTTCATGAGAGCCCTCAAGTGGAGGAGGAGCTTGTGGCAGACATCTCTTTGGTCTTGCCAATTCTATGTGATGATGAGCCTTGAATGACAGTTGGGGAGTTTCCTTTTCCCTTCTTTTATTTGTTGTCTCTTTGTTTGCATCTCATTGCATGCTTACATTGAGGACAATGTGCATTTCAAGTGTGGGGTGAAGGATTACAAAATCTGTTTTCTATTTATGTTTATTTGTTTTTGTTTGTTGTTTTTACATTCTGTCTGTTTTAATTTTTGAGTCTGTTTTCTGTTTTAGTTTTTCAGTCTGTATGCTGTTTCTGTCCGTTTTCTATTTTCTGTTTCTATTTGTTTTTGTTACTGTTTCTATTATTGTTTTGCTGTATTTGTTTTGTTCTGTCTGGTTGTTAGTCTATTTTTACATTCAGAAAATAAAAACTAAAATTTAGCCACTTTTTCATGTTTTTCATAGGATTTCTAACTTGTGTAATTTGTGAGAAATGTACTAATTTTTGTTGGAATGAAAGGTTTCATGCTTGATATGAATCATTGTGGTAATTGTTAGAGTGATAAGTAGGCTTAAGAAATAGAATTTAAGATGGATCATGTGTGATAGAATTATGCCTTGTGAGTTTTTGGGCCTTTGCGGATGAATCGAATTATTTCATTCATGTTCTTTCATGTGTGATTTCACCCTTGTGCTAGATTACTCTATGTTTTGTCTTGTCTCTTTCGACATTCCTTGTTGCACATGCTTTAATTGAGATGATTTAGGCCTTCTTTCTTTTATCCACTAGCCAACTAAACTATCCTTGCATTGATATCCATTGCTACTATTGCACGATCGGCAAGTGTACCGTTCGTTCCACGTAATAAAGTGAGTAAGTAAAGTATCGTCTCCATAGGGATTGAATGCAATCTTATCGTAACTTATTGTCTCAGAAATTGGAAGACAATTAATAAGTTTGAAGAGAGTATGGTTGTGTTTGGTGAATTGCGTAAATTAAATAAATGACAAAAACTTAACGATAATTAAAAAGCGAATTTAAATTAATTATTACGCAGTGATAAGAAATAATTGTGGTCAGAGCACATTCCCCTTTGTTCCCTACCTTCTTCACTTGGATTGGTTGTTAATTTCAATTACTTCTAATTGCTCAGAAAATGTATTCTCACATAATTAGTTAAATCCTAATCCCTTAGTAATTTAATCCTTTAACCCAATCAGAAATCCTAATTCCTTAGTGATTCCCTATCAAGCTAAACATTAAGCGAATACATCATATAAATTCTGCAATCATACATCCCTATCCCTAAGCAATGTAAAAAATGTTACTTTACTGCTTTCAGAAATTAGCGTTCCAATATTCGTATTGCAAACTCTAACTCTCAGAACTTTACTAGGATGGCCAAGACTAATAAAGAAATAATCACTGAAGAATAAAGTAAAACAAAGCAATTATCAGAATTTCGTATTAATACCAATCAAGTTACAGAGGAGTTCACATTGGTTTTGGCTCTAACCACAATAAGAGATTTTAGCCAGACATAATCATGTCTAACCTCAAGAAATACAAAGACAGTAGAAGCATTACAAAACCTTCAATCTTCCTTCAATCTTTGGCCTTGATCTTCTCTCCACTTTGTCTCCTTACATTTCTGTGTGTCCTCTGTGCCAAAAAGTGTCTGGTTTTATCTCCCACACGTTCATATATTTAATTCAGGTAAGAAAGCTCTTTTTCCCAAGCTATTTCAGTGCAAAATCACTTAAATCAGGTAACAACGTAACTGTGGTGCTACTCGCGTGGGGTTCCACGCTAATCGTGTGGACTGTTCAAATTGAAAGGTTGATCCTGAAGTCTGGCGCTACTCGCGTGGTGTACCACGCGATCCACGTGGACTGTTCGAATTGAAATGGTCTTTTCAAACTATCTAGTGCTACTGGCGCAAGGTCCCACGCTGATCGCGTGGGATGTTCGAAATGAATCAACTACCCTGGAAGTCTAGCGCTACTAGCGCGGGTCACCACGCTGATCGCGTGGCTTGTTCGAGCTGAAGAGTTGGCCTTAGCATCTGGCGCGAGTAGCGCGGTGACTGGCGCGAGTCGCGTGAGATGGTCGAGAGCACCTGTTGCTTCTTTTTGCTTATTTTCCTCTCTTGTTGGTTTCTAAATAACAAAAATACTCATAATTAAGATAAATAACAATTAATTAAACAAACTCGACAAATTCTAGCCTATATTACTAATTATTGAATAAAGCATTAATCAATTAACCCTAAAAACTATCATATGCTAGCATCATATCAAATAATTCCCAGATTTAGATATTGCTGTCCTCAGCAATAAACAGAATTTCAAGATGGAAAGCAAGGATCAACAATCAAGCATAACATCACATTTAACAATCTTAGAATCACAATGTTTAGTATAATCAAGTTTCACATCAAAGTCTCAACAACACTTTTCAATTCCATTAACTGTAAGAGTTTCACTTGAGTACTCCTTACCAAGATATATGTAATTCACTCAACACTTAAGTGTATAAGGGTTATTATAATCACTCACTCCAACACAGTAATAGCACTACCATAAGCTTGATCATATTCTCAAGTTCCTGCAGATAAGAAACATAAATGCATGCACAACTGATCAAAAGGTCTTTATAAGGTTGTAACTTGGCCTAGTTTAAGGGTAGGAAAATTTTGGATAGTGGCTAAAATTGAGATTGGATTCTATTAGAATTAGTCAAGTCGCAGTCTATCACTCTTATTCTCATGTCTATCTTCATACATTTGATCTTTCTTTTGTCTCTGTTTCTTCTATCTTCTCTTTTCTCTTATTTTTCCTTTTTCAAAACGTTGTAACAGAGAGAATAGAATAATGAGAAAATGTATTTAGATCCACCAGCTGGTATTTCAGACTTGTTATTTCCCAACTGGATTCTTCACTAGATTTGGTTTTTGCCAGATCTGTTCTGTTGGCATTTCAACATCAAACCAGAATTGTCTTCTTGGGTAACTTTTTCTTTCCTCTTACCCTTTTCTTTCCCTTTTTCCCAATATCTAGTGGTCTTGGTTCTAATTCTTTCTTCCTCCAATCTTAAGTAGGGTAGTCAAGGTATATGTTCCAAATGTCAAGTATATGAATGAATAGGTTTAGGCTCAAAGGGGTGACAATGAAAACTGAAGGTAAGTCAATTTGGCCCTAGCTTAAAAGAATAAACTGCCTTAATCATATCAGAGTATACATGCATCCAGAGAAACAAATCAAGTTCTAGAGTATTATCAAAGATAGGTCTCTCTAAAAAAAATAATACTGTATGGCTCAATCTTCACGGGTTATAGACTTAAGTTAGACTCTGTTAACTTCATATCAAGCATCATTTCAACTTCAACATGAACATCAACATACTAACAATCACAATTCCAATCATGATTCATGCAATCCATGCCATATTTCATCTCACTCATGCTTCCTAACAGAGATATTTAATTCATCACTGATTTCAACCATTCTAATTTTGAGATGTATAAGATATACTTCTAACACCTTATTCAACAAAATTTTCTATTAGACGTCCTTTGTCTCTTGAATGTGATTCTTCAAATAATGTGTGTGCGCCCATTCCCAGATTTAGAAAATTGCTGTCCCCAGCAACAACTAAAAAGGATTACGCCACTAAAATACTCAGTCACGTGTGCATTATTTGAGAAATCGCAACCAGAACGAAACATTAATCTAAACAAAACATACTCACAATCAATTTAATCATAAGACAACTACCATATATTCATCAAGTATTCAATGTTTACTGCAGTAATGTAAAGGTACTGAAAATGAAAATAACAAAAAGAAAATCAAAACAAGAAATCAAAATAGTCCTGTCTATCACTCCTCTCCGGCCATCGTCTCATCCTCAGCAGCCTGAGATGGACCAGGTTGGTCTGCTGCTGGCTCTGTAGAGCTGGAAGGTCCTGGAGGAGGAGGAACTGGTGGTGTCGATGATCTGTGGCCAACTGGGGGCTGAGGAGGTGGTGCACGCAGGTCCTAAGGCCGATAGGCAACGTAATCAATACCTTGCTCTCTTGCAAGGTCCTCTAGTAACCTGGTCTGATACTCCTGTAACCTGGTCTGATATGCCAGCTCTGTATGAATGAACAGGTAGCTGGGGGAGTATTCATAGACCAGCTCAGGTCGGGGTGGCCTCTGTGTAGAAGAAGAAGATGTGGTGTGCTATGGTGGAGGTGGGGCAGGTGCCTGTGGCTGAGGATGTGCCTCACGGGGACTCCGAAGAGCGAGCTCCTCTGCAGATAACTTTGAAGCTCAAATAAGCAGCTCCTTAGTTGCGCTCTCCATCGCATCAAGATAAGTCGTGTGGGTCATAATGGAGGCGATCCAAACATCCCTTGGCTCCTCGTCTGGGATCTCAACACTGGCTCGGTGGCATAGGTGCGAGATGAGGGAAGAATGAGCCAGCCAAGACTTGCTGCTGCCGTCCTGGATCATATGGAGGATCCTGCTAGACAAAATGTGAGAAATAAAGAGGTTACCTTCACCTTGTAAGACGTATAGGAGGGTGGCTCACTCCAGATTCACCTCGTAAGACACTGCATCGCCCACCAAATCGTGTTTTGCAAGTTGAGGCATGTCATCCCTGTACATCTTGTTGTAGACGTTAGGCTGCATGCTCAGAAAAAGATGGGAGAACTCACAGCAGGAGAAGGGAGAGTAGCTGGTGTCAAGGAATCTCTCGATAGTCTTGTCGTCGAAAGGAACCTGGACTCCCCGCAGCCAGCTGATCCTTCTCTCAGCCACTGTCTCTTTATCAACGTTCGCTAAGAACTCCTTCAGAATGGAGCTGGAGCTTGGCTCAGGGAAACTCACTAGTCGCTGCCACTGCCTCCTGGTAATCATCTCAAGAATTGGGGAGTCATCAGGTAGAGACTCCCATAAGATCTTCTTCTCTGGGATAATCTTCTTAGGCAGATACCAGTGGTCGAAGCGCTCCTGACACTTAAAGGAGCGGAAACGGGCTTCGTCATACTCAGAAACTCGAGCCCGTTTACTGCCAGATGCAGCAGTGCTCTTCTTCTTCCCCTTCTCAATCTGTTTACCCTGAAACTTAGAAATATCCAATATACATAATTGATTCAAAAGAAGATTTCACACAACAGATATGAATACCAGACTTAACAATTCCCAGATTTAATCTATGCATATACTCAGTTAATCAACATCAGTCATTTGCAATTTACCACAACTTAATCAGTGCTGAGACCAGCAACAGAAAGGAAAGGGTTGTCCCATAAATACCTCTTTGAATCATGGAGAAATTTCTTTTTCTGTTGCCAATTGCGATCTTCAGGCATTACACCTACAACTTTGTAGTTGGCCATCTCTGTAAACCATGGGCTGACTTGGATTGCCATCACTCTCTCATCAGGAAAAGATTCATTGATTTCTACCTTCGGTCCATCCTGCAAACTCTTTTCTTGAATCCTTGATAAGTGGTCAGCTACTTTGTTTTCCACCTCGGCTTTATCATTAATTTCCAAATCGAATTCCTGAAACAAAAGCATCCAATGCAACAAGCGTGGCTTTGCATCTTGCTTAGTCATTAAAAATTTAAGAGCGGCGTGGTCAGTGTAAACAATAACTTTAGAACCAACCAAATAGGACCTAAATTTGTCTAAGGCATGAACCACAGCTAGCATTTCTTTTTCAGTGGTGGCATAATTAACTTGTGCCTCATTCAAAATCTTACTAGCATAGTATATAACATGTAGAAGCTTATCTTTTCTTTGTCCTAACACAACACCAATTGCATAAGCACTTGCATCACACATAAGTTCAAATGGTAAATTCCACTCAGGGGACATTAAAATAGGTGCAGTAGTAAGCTTATTTTTCAATACATTAAATGCATCAATACAAGCTTCATTAAATCAAAATTCTACTCCCTTTTCAAGTAATTGGCTGAGAGGTTTTGCAATCTTGGAGAAGTCCTTGATGAACCTTCTGTAAAATCCTGCATGACCTAGAAAACTTTGCACACCATTAACATTAATAGGAGGGGGTAATTTTTCGATTAATAACAATTTAGCTCTATCAACCTCTATTCCTCTTTCAGAAATTTTATGTCCTAAAACAATTCCATCCCTAACCATGAAGTGACATTTTTCCCAATTTAGAACTAAATTTGTCTCTTGACATCTTTTTAAAACCTTAGCTAAATTAGCTAAACATGAATCAAAACAAGAGCCAAAAACAGAAAAATCATCCATGAATACCTCTAAACCCCTTTCTACCATGTCAGAAAAAATAGAAAGTATGCACCTTTGAAATGTCGCAGGCGCATTGCATAGGCCAAAGGACATTCTTCTGTAAGCAAACACTCCAAATGGACATGTAAAGGCTGTCTTTTCCTAGTCTTCTGGTGCTACTGGGATTTGATTGTACCCAGAATATCCATCTAAGAAGCAATAGAAATCATGACCAGCTAACCTTTCTAACATTTGGTCCATAAAAGGAAGTGGAAAATGGTCTTTTCTGGTTGCGTCATTGAGCCTTCTATAATCCACACACATCCTCCAGCCAGTGATAGTTCTTGTGGGAATTAAGTCATTGTTGTCATTTTGAATGACTGTCATCCCACCTTTCTTGGGGACGGTCTGAACTGGACTCACCCATGGGGTGTCTGAAATTGGGTAAATCATACCTGTGTCCAACAACTTAACCACCTCTTTTCTGACCACCTCTTTCATAGTTGGATTAAGTCTCCTCTGTGGTTGCCTCACTGGTTTCATATCATCCTCCAGCAAAATTTTATGAGTGCAGAAAGAGGGATTAATACCTTTCACATCGGAGATGGACCAGCCTATAGCAGTTTGTGCTCCTTGAGTACTTTCAACAGCTGCTCTTCCTCATAAAATTCCAGCCCCCTATTGATAATGACTGGGTATGCTTCATCACCTAGAAACACGTACTTTAAAGTCTCCGGTAACTCTTTCAGCTCAACTTTTGGTGCCCCAACTGGGATGTCATCTTCTTTCTTCTCAAGCACCTCCATTAATACCTCAAGTTCTTCTTGTACAGTCTCTTGGCTTCGAATTTCCAGCACTTCTGCAAGTTCATGTTCCTCTGTTTGACCTGCATGAATTACATTATCCAAAACATCTAGCCTAAAACAATCATGCTCATCAGATGGATTTTCCATAGCATCAAAAACATTAAAAGTAATAGACTCATCATCCATCCTAAGTTCTAGTTTCCCTTGTTCTACATCAATTAAAGCTCTAGCAGTGGCTAAAAATGATCTACCTTAAGAGAAGTGGTATTTCACTTTCACCATCCATATCTAAAACTATAAAATCTGCAGGAAAAATAAACTTATCTACTTTAACCAAAATATCCTCAATGACTCCTGTAGGCTTCCTTAAAGAACGGTCTGCAAGATAGAGAGAAACTCTAGTGGGCTTTAATTCAGAAATTCCCAGAGACTTGCAAACTGACAATGGCATTAAATTTATGCTTGCCCCAAGTCACATAGAGCTCTTCCCAGATTAATGTTCCCTATTGCAATTGGGATATTAAAACTGCCTGGATCTTTAAGCTTTGGTGGCAGCTTCCTTTGTATTATAGCACTGCACTCTTCAGTAAGTGCAATAGTCTCACATTCCTGCAACTTATGTTTCCTAGACAACAATTCTTTCATAAATTTTGCATAGTTAGGCATGTTAGCTAAAGCTTCAGCAAATGGAATATTAATATGCAATTTTTTAAACATGTCTAAGAACCTGGCAAACTGTTGCTTTTGGGCTTGTTGCTTGCTCTTCACTGGATAGGGAGGTTTCTCAAAGCGGGAGAAATCCATTGGCTTCTTGGAGGGTGCAGAATTTTTCTCTTGCCTTTCTTGCTTGTTTGAAGGTACCTCTACCTCTCGTTCCGCAGCAACTGTGGTAGTTTCCTCTTCAATTCCTTCTTGACTTACCTTAGGCTTTTCTGGTGAAGCGATTACCTTTCCACTCCTAGTAGTAATTGCCTTTGCATGCTCCCTTGGATTCACCACGGTGTCACTAGGGAAATGTCTTTGAGACCTCTCAGCTAGTTGCTTTGCCAGTTGACCAATCTGATTTTCAAGATTCCTAATGAATGCATCTTGATTTTTATGGTAAGCTCTGGTCTCATTAATGAAGGCATTGGTGGCCTGAATGTGCTCATTGGTGGTCTTAGATAATTGTAACATTGCTTTCTCCAACTCTGATGGCTCTTTAGGTGGAATAGGTGGAGACTGCAAATAATTGTTAGACTTGTAATCTAATCCACCACCTTGAATCCTCCTCTGAAAATTATTCCCCATAGCATTATTTTGATTTTGCTGAAAATTTTGCTGGGGTCTTTGATCATACCAAAGGCCATTCGTCTGCACTGGATCAGCTCCTACCAATGTAGGACACTCATTAGACTCATGTTCTCCTTGGCAATACTCACATATAACAGGTTGCATTCTGCTGGATGAAACTTGAGCTGCAGAGCCTTGGAGTTTGTCAATCTTTGCATTTAATTTGGCTAACTGCTGAGCCAATATTTTCTGTTCAGCTAACATTGCATCATTACTCCCCAACTGAATGACTTCTCTTTTGGGATGAACTGGAATACGTTCATTTTCATCACGGGCTAGAGAGTCAATTAACTCATAAGTCTGAACTGCAGTCTTCGATCTTATAGAACCACCAGCTGCAACATTAACAATAAGGCATGATTTAGGTATCATTCCATTAAAGAAAATACGTACCTTTTTACCCACGGGCATGTCATATTGTGGACAACCCTGAATCAGCTCTTGAAACCTATTCCAAGCTGCACATAAGGTTTCCCTCTCATCCTGAGTGAAATTGGTGATCTCATTCACCAACCGATTATCCTTATCCATTGAAAAATATTAGGAGAAAAATTTAGCAACTAATTCTTCCCATGTGGTTATGCTATTTGAGGTCTGTCTATCTAACCATCTAAGTGCTTTCCCTTTAACAACAAAAGGAAATAACCTCAATCTTATAGCATCATCTGACACTCCTTGATGTCTAATAGTGTCACAGATTCTCAGAAATCTGTCAATGAAGTCATGAGGGTCTTCATTATCTTCCCCACCAAACTGGCTGCGTTCCACCAATGTAATCAATGAAGGATGAATGTCAAAGTGATTTGCTTCAATTAGTGGTCTTACAATACTAGAGTTTGGTCTAGTGAACAATGGAGACAGAATATCCTCCATCAGTTCATCTTCTGGTCTTGGTTGATTATTTCCTCGGTCAGCCATTTCAAATTCTAATTCAGAGATTGAACCAAAATCAGAATTTTCTGCTTCTCTTTCTCTTTGCCTGGCTAGTCTCCTGTTTCTTCTAATAGCCCTCTCTATTTCAAGATCAAACTGTAGATGCTCAGGATTAACTATACCTCGCATAAACTAAGAAAAGCAATTTAGTAACAAAAGAAATTCCAATCCCAAAGATTAAAGTTACTATAAAATTGGCGATTTCAATCCTCGTCAACGGCGCCAAAAACTTGTTGCACGATCGGCAAGTGTACTGTTCGTTCCAAGTAATAAAGTGAGTAAGTAAAGTATCGTCTCCATAGGGATTGAATGCAATCTTACCGTAACTTATTGTCTCAGAAATTGGAAGACAATTAATAAGTTTGAAGAGAGTATGGTTGTGTTTTGTGAATTACGTAAATTAAATAAATGACAGAA
Organism: Glycine latifolia; assembly: GCA_013407115.1. Taxonomy (NCBI): domain Eukaryota; kingdom Viridiplantae; phylum Streptophyta; class Magnoliopsida; order Fabales; family Fabaceae; genus Glycine; species Glycine latifolia. The sequence goes on along the minus strand of QARZ01040747.1, from coordinate 24,447 downwards.
AATTAACGATAATTAAAAAGCGAATTTAAATTAATTATTACGCAATGATAAGAAATAATTGTGGTCAGAGCACATTCCCCTTTGTTCCCTACCTTCTTCACTTGGATTGGTTGTTAATTTCAATTACTTCTAATTGCTCAGAAAATGTATTCTCACATAATTAGTTAAATCCTAATCCCTTAGTAATTTAACCCTTTAACCCAATCAGAAATCCTAATTCCTTAGTGATTCCCTATCAAGCTAAGCATTAAGCGAATACATCATATAAATTCTGCAATCATACATCCCTATCCCTAGGCAATGTAAAAATTGTTATTTTACTGCTTTTAGAAATTAGCGTTCCAATATTCCTATTGCAAACTCTAACTCTCAGAACTTTACTAGGATGGCCAAGACTAATAAAGAAATAACCACTGAAGAATAAAGTAAAACAAAGAAATTATCAGAATTTCGTATTAATACCAATCAAGTTACAGAGGAGTTCACATTGGTTCTGGCTCTAACCACAATAAGAGAGTTTAGCCAGACATAATCATGTTTAACCTCAAGAAATACAAAGACAGTAGAAGCATTACAAAACCTCTTCACATTGGTTTTGGCTCTAACCACAATAAGAGAGTTTAGCCAGACATAATCATGTCTAACCTCAAGAAATACAAAGACAGTAGAAGCATTACAAAACCTTCAATCTTTGGCCTTGATCTTCTCTCCTCTTTCTCTCCTTACGTTTCTGTGTGTTCTTTTCCTTCAATCATGTCTTACACTCTCATATATGGTCCGCTTCCCTAGCCAGAGGACTTCCTCAATCACAATACAAACATCACAGTGCAAATCATTTACATGTATGTTTCAATCAAAAAATAGTAACACACAATTTAAATACACGCACTGCATCATACAATAACCATAACGCCCCAGGAGTATGGTGGAACACAATCAAGGGAACAAACTCCCAAGAACAGAGAGCTTACCTTCTCTTGTTCCAGCACCGATCCTCTCAACCACGTGTTCACCACCACTGATATCTTCTTTATCTAGCCCTACACCAGGCAAGAAAGATATCAAGAATGGTTCTCAACCATCTCATGAAAAGAACCCAGTTCTTTTCCCAGATCTCAAACATATAACACCAACAAGTGACTTGTAAACCCCACAAAGATCTATCTGAGCATAAGAAAATACCCAAAACCCATAGAAGCTAGCTTTTAAGGTTGAATCTTCATCACAACAAGCTTCTAAGCATACTTTTCCAAAGAAACACTACCCAAAACCAACCATAACTCATATGGGTCATTTTTCCTCTAAAACCCCAAACTCAAAAGATACGGTGAAATTAACATATCTTACCTTAAAAACAACAAGGAAGACTAGAGGACAACTTTTCCAAGCATAGATATCCTTAATGTGCCTTCTATCTCTTAAAGGTTGAAACTTTAACTTCCTTTGGAGAATTGATCTTCTCGCCTGATGGTTTTCACCATTAACAGAGGTTGAAAACTAGTTTATATGGTACTACTCTTCAATCTTTACGTTGGATGTGAAGATTTTTAGGTTAAGGAAATGTTATCTAGGAAGCTTTTCTCACTTTAACAATGGAGGAAATAAGATATGAGAGAGAAAGTGTTTTTTAGCAGAGGCGGTGGAAATTAGATTACTACAAAATATCTCACTCAAGCATACCTTATATAGTCTAAAAGTTGACACGCGTCGTATAGTAATATGCGAACATTCCCGCATCAAAATACAAGCAAAGAGTTAACACATATCACTTGTATAAATTGAATATGTAGAGATATTTGATTGTCGGGTTGGGTCTACTGTTTGGCAAGTCAATAAGATATATCTCATGCATGTTACATGTGACTACCCGGGTTCTCTAAACCCTATAGAGGTTGCCGGGTTCCCATCATATTATGAACGCTGCCGGGTTGTATTTTAAATATAAATATTGAGTGCAACCTTACTACCATATCCTGGGTTCCTGTGCACTCATTCCAACCACTAGGCTAAGTCCAGGTTAAACAGCGAGTACTGTTTTAATCGCTTACAAACACTTATGTAATCGATTGCATAAGAACCCGTCCTTGGTACTATAGTACGTCCAATGTCCCTCCTCCTCCGACCTAATCCGAGTTCCTACCTTGGTACTTCACAAGTCCAAGGTTTCTCCCCAACCACTCCTGGGATCACTAGCCTGGTAATTCTATAAAAAGGGGTGACGAGCTCTTTTGGTCTCTCTACCCGGTAGCTCTTACAAGTCAACCACACACGAGCTCCTCCGAGCTCAACCGAGATAACTACCCAATTGCTCATTCGAGATTACAAATCGATAATACATCCGAGATCACTCGAGCTTATCCGAGATCACAACTCGGACCTCAAAGAAAAGGAAGACACGAGCTCTATCGAGATCATTACTCGGTCTCTCAAGGAGAAGGAATATACGAGCTCAGCCGAGTTCTCTACCCGGTCGCTCTTTCCCTCCTTGTCCGGGTTCCTTTTTATACATCATCGTTTTTCTCAAAAGTGCTATGCATATGTATATACCACTTACGTGGCAATAACCCGGTCAAGCACCAACCCAGTCTTCCTATAATACTACCATACCACACAACCCCGGATTTGAAAAAGTGCTATCTACACCCCCTTTTATTTGAGTTCCAAAATACACCCCCTTATACGACAACCCAGTCATATGAACCCGGATTATTGCAGGGTCATTATAGAGGGAACATTAGACTTAGCCTTTTTACATGTGTTGGCCCTTCATGTTCACTTTACACAAGTGACACGTGTTGACTCCCTGCTGGTTGTTTTGACGTAGGAAGGTTCTCATGTTATTTTTAGGACGTGTGTTAACTTACAGGCTATATAAGATATGCACAAATGAGATATTTCAGTAGTAACCTTATTTCCACCGTCTTTGCTAAAACACCTTCTCTCTCTTATTCCATATTTTCCTCTATTTTTAAAGTGAGAAAAACTTCTTAGATAACCTTTTCTTGACATAAACACCTTCACATCCAACGTGAGGATTGAAGGGAATAACCTTATAAACTAATTTCCACTCTTTGTTAGTTGTAAAAACCATCAGGCGAGGAGATCATTTCTTCAAAGAAAGTGCAAAGTTTCAACCTTTAAGAGTTAAAAGGCACTTTAAGGACATCCAAGCTTGGAAAAGCTATTTTCTAGCCTTCCTTGACGTTTTTAAGGTAAGACATGTGAGTTTTACCATTTCTTTTGAGTTTGGTTTTAAAAGAAAAAATGACCCATATGAGTTAGGTTTGGTTTTGGGTGATGGTTCTTTGGAAAAATATGCTTAGGAAGTTGTTGTGATGAAGGTTCAACTTTTCTGGGTTTTAGGTATTTTGTTATGCTCGGATAGATCTTTGTGGGGTTTACAAGTCACTGGTTAGTTGTATATGGCTGAGATCTGGAAAAAAACTGGGTTCTTTTCATGAAACGGTTGAGAACCATTCTTGATATCTTTCTTGCCTGTTGTAGGGTGTGATAAAGAAGATATCGGTGGTTGTGAACATGAGGTTGGAAAGGACGGTGCTGGAATCAGAGAAGGCAGCTCTCTGTTCTTGGGAGTTTGTTCCCTTGATTGTGTTCCACCATACTCCTGGTGAGTGATGGTTATTGGATGTCATGGTGTGTGTATTTACATTGTGCGTTATTGCTTTTTGATTTAAAACATACATGTAATGGAGATGTGCACTGGTTGTCTAATTTGTATAACTGGAATATACAATTGTGTACGTGGAGTGCATTGATTTGCTAAGTTGTATATCTGGTTATACATTTGTGCATGTCTTTGGTGGAATTCATGTGGAGTCCGGGGTCTAGGACCTCAGGCGGAGATACGTGATGTGTACACAGAGTACACTGGAAGATATACAAGAGTGCACTTTATGTGTACTGGCTGTCTAACTTGTATATCTTATATGCAATTGTATATGATATCTGCATTGGCTGGCTAAATTGCATATTGGTGATGGAATGGCATGTTGGTGTGGTTATGTACATGTATTATTTTTATTAAAGGCCAGGTTAGCTATGTTAATTGTAATGCCAATATAAATGACATGTACTGTGGAAGTAAACCAGGGGGAGGTGTAACTCCAAGAACCCTGAGTTTACTGAGATTGTATCTCACCCCGGTTGGGGATCATATTTTATTGCAGGTGATAGCCAAAGAGCGGAGGATGAGGTCCAAGGTTAGAGACCCGAGTAGGGGTTGATCAGTGGATCTCAATTGAGAGGCCGAGTTGGCTGAGGCTGGTTTGGCTACTAATAGAGGATTCTGGACAAGAGGTCGAGGCCAAGTTCAAAGGAGTGGAAATCGGAACTCAATTTTTGTTATACATTTTGTAACCGGTATGGGTTGTACTATGATGTATCTTGTGGAACATAACCCGGGTGCTGGG
>QARZ01040747.1:9627-20007 GCA_013407115.1 Glycine latifolia | reverse complement strand
ATATATATATATATATATATATATATATATATATATATATATATATATATATAAATTTCATACATAATGTTTTAGTTGTATTGTATGACGTAAGATGACGTCTTGTATTATTTTAATGCTTCCATGTTTACTAAATTACGTTAAGTATTGTTGTGCTTAAGACCATATTATAATGTTAATGAACCGGATGCATACGGGGTCGTTACATTTTATGGTATCAGAGCAGTTCGTCCTAGGGAAGCATTAGGTATGGTAGTTTGTTGTGAGATAATCCTTTCTATGTCCTAGGGTTCAGTATGAGTATTGCATGTGTGTTTAATAAGTGTGGGCATGATCAACTCACTCTTGGTATGACATGTGCAGTATCATAGTGAGAACCAGAGACGATGCTAGGAGAGAGGATGATAAGGTACAACCGGACCCTGTAGTGGTCGCCTTGGCAGCTATGCAGCAAGAGATGGCTGCAAGCCGATAGATAGATATAGCCCGATAGCCCTGTAGTGGTCGCCTTGTGGAATAGAACCTGGGTGCCGGGATATATATATATATATATATATATATATATATATATATATATCAGAATTCCATACATAATGTTTTAGTTGTATTGTATGATGTAAGATGACGTCTTGTATTATTTTAATGCTTCTGTGTTTACTTAATTACGTTAAGTATTGCTGCACTTAAGACCATATTATAATGTGATGTGAATCCCCCTGCCTTGATTCAATTTCGAACCAATTCTAGGTTGGAATTCGCTCACAAATTGAACCAGAATTGTATTGTTAACTTTTGGACGTTTCTCAACTTGTAGAACTCGGATTGGCGCGATTCCAAAACGAGGTGAAAGAGGATGTTCTGAAATGCAATTTAGACACAAGAAACATCGAAAAGGGATAAGTAAAATGAGACTTATGTAAATAAGAAATTCTGGCTGAATTACAGAATTTAGAAATGCGGAAATTTAAACAAGGAAACAGAAAGTGTGCAAGGGAAGTAGCAAATAGGCGCCACAAACAATTGATGTTTGATAAGCCTTGATGATCGCCACAAGAATTGAGCAATTCTTGATAAGATCAAAATGGTTCAAGGAAGAACCCTAGCAGAGACAATTCTCAAGCTAATGATAAAATCCAACAGCCAAAAGTCCCTTCTCTATTCACTTCAGAATTGATTTATACAAATTAGTTCTCATGAATCTAGTAGGAAATAAAAGAAAATTAAAATCTCAAAATTGTAAGAATAACTAAAATGCCTTAGTGGTTAAGTGAGGCATAACTAAGCTTGGGGTCCAGGTCTCAAAACCAGCTACAAGCACTTCATTACTATTATTTTTTTTATTATTAAAGGCCTATGTCAATAATTTCTTTTATTATCACTCCAAGGAAGCAATACATGTGACTATAGTCCACTCATGCAGCCCTCTAGATTTTGGGTTCCCTCATGCAATTGGATTGCCCTCAGATTAGCCATTAATGTTGCAAAGCTTGTTGGGTCTTTTTAGCTCTTGCTCTTGTCATGGGTCCTCCTATCCCTTGTATTGGGTCTTGGTCTTGGGGTTGGTCTTTGATGTCAGGTTGACCTTTGATGTCCTCATCATAATGTTAATGAACCAGATGCATACGGGGTCGTTACATGTGTCATCTTCAACCCTCCTACGTTGAGAGGAACCTCGCGATTGGAGCAGAAGTCTTAGACGACCTTTCATGAAGTTCAAGGAGAATGGAGCTCTACCCTTGCTTTCACACTTCAGAGGATAATTTTTCAGCACCGCTCGACTTCAAAGAGAACTCCTGGTGAGGTAAGGGGAGTTTATCGTGTTTAATAACAACTTTAGAGACCATAGTTGGGGACCAAGGAGTCCGACTATGAGGACGACTGCATATCCCTGTTATGTGCTATGTTCTTAGTAAAACTATTTTTTAATGAATAGGGTGTGGTGTTTTGATGTTTAATGGTGTTCTGGGACGAAGAATAGGTGGTGTTTTTGTGAGGGAGTTGATGTTGTAAGAACTCCCTGTGCATGTGTGTGAAGTTGGCATTTGATGCTGAAACTCCAAGACACTTTTTGGTAGTGTTTGTGGAGGTGCTGTAAGGTCTCGGGTGTCCATGTGACACTTTAACATTTCAATATTGTAATTACGTAGTAGTAATAATAATTATGGTAATGACCCTGTGACTAATTTGGATTTGTGTGACTGGGGTGTCATACAAGGGGGTGCAAATTGGAACTCAGATAAGAGAGGGGTGTAAGTAGAACCTTTTGAAGCCAGGTTCGTACTGAATGTGTTAGTATTTACAAGGAAACCGGGTTAGAGTGTGACCGGGTTATCGCGTATGTATCCTGGGAAAAAGCGTTGAAAAGAAAGGAACCCGAATAAGGAAGGAAAGAGTGACCGCGTAGCGATCCCAGATGGCTCGTGTCTTCTTTTCCTTCGAGCTACCGTATAGCGACCTCAGACGAGCTCGTGTATCCTTTCCCTACGAGTACCGGGTAAGTAATCGCGGTTTGGGTTGGACGAGATTGGGGAGGACGGAACCTCGGACTCGTGAAGTACCAAGGCAAGAACCCGAACGAGGTCAGGTAGTGATGGCCAGGGTGGGAACCTGGACAAGGTTATCTGGGCTACACTTACCTATGGGAAGTCATATGTGCTTGACTCGCCAAATCGGTAGTTGGTGATTTCACAAGCTTAACCTATGCACATGATCCGCACTGACTGTCAGGTCACTGGAGTAACACGTGTTGACTTAGTGACGTATGTGATGTGCGTTAACTCTCAGAGTATTTATATAGCGTGCGTGTGGGTTATTTCGTGCACGACTCATTTTTCTTCCTCTGTCCCATCACCAAAAAGGCATTCCTTTTCTCTTCCTTCTCTGTTTCCACATTGGCGAACAAAGAAAGCTTCTTGTTTAGGAAAGAGAGGGTGACTTTTAGGACATTAGAACTTGAGAGGCGGTCCTCTAGCCTCATTAACAACCTTAGAGGTAAGGAGCGTCGGTCCAACCTTAGGATATAACTGTTATCATTTTTGGGTTAGTCGTGATGAACCCTTTTAGGGTTCTGCATGTCACCTGTGGGTGACTTATGATGGTAACTTGGTAATATATCGAGTTCCTCTACATGCAACAAGTGAAAACCATTATTGATTTCTTCCATGCATGTATGTAGGGCGCAACGCTAAAGATCGTGGTGTTCGAAATCACGAGGGTAGACGAACCAGTGAGGAACGTCGGACAAGTAAGCTCCCTGTTCTTGAGAGTCCTTCTCTGGACCGCGTTCTACCATACTCCGAGGGAGTGATGGTTGTTATATGTCATGATGCATGTATTGAGATAGGGTGTTATTGCTTTCTGTTTGAGAACATGTATATGAATTGCACTGTGATTGCTTTGTTGTGATATTTGAGATTCTCTGGCCAGTAGAATGGACAAATATGGACTTAGAGCCATAGACGTCCATGCGGAACCCGGAGGGAATGTGCCCATTAAGTTGGATGATCTTCCTCAGGGGTGTCTACCCGAAGTCCTGGGGGAATGTGCCTATTAAGTTGGATGATCTTCCTCATGCAAGGATATACAAGGGAATGTGCCCATTAAGTTGGATGATCTCTCTTGTTATATCCATGTGATTATATACATGTGATGTGCTCTTTTGTAAGCCGGGATGGCTAGCTTGTGTAATGTCGTTTTGATGCTTTGTGTCGTGGAAGTGAATCCGGGAAAGGAGAAGGCCTCCAGAACCCGGAGTTTACTGAGATTATTATCTCACCCCGATTGGGGATTATATTGTTATTGTAGGTGATGAGCACGGGGAGGACGGTAGATCCCAGGGTAAGAGGCCTGGGTAACGAGGCAGTCCGAGGGATTCCGGGCGAGAGACCGAGCCGGGACGGGTTCTTAGTGAATCTTAGTCTATTTTTGGAGCATGTGGCTTTGTATTTTGTTATGTATTTTCGCATGTTTGTAACCCGGCCCTGGAGGGTATCATACCCGGGGTCTTATAAGTTTGTAAACTCATGAATTGTTATCGTACATAATGCAACACTTTTATCTTGTTGTGGACATACGATGATGTCATTTTATTAGTTGCTTCCTTATTATATTTTTGTAAGATAATTACTGCACTTAATGACCATAATGGAATGTTAACAACCTGGATGCATACGGGCTGTTACAGGTGCCGCATACCGAGTTGGGTATGCCGAGCTGAACTCTTTACGTAGCATGTATACGTACATGTAGGACGTGACTCTTAGTAGTCCTTGTTGGCGGATGGCAATATCTCGGGTTCCTTACCCGGGGTCTGTTAGTCTCCTTTAGAGATGCTGAGCTCGTGTCTTTTTGGGAGAAGAGCCATCGGGTTCCTTACCCGGATGAGCTCGTGTCTTCTCGGGAAAAGAGCCATCGAATTCTCTAATTTGGATGAGCTTGTACCTTCTCGGGAAAAGAGCCATTGAGTTCCTTAACTCGGATAAGCTCATGTCTTTTTGGGAGAAGAGCCATCGGGTTCCTTACCCGGATGAACTCGTACCTTCTTGGGAAAAAGCCATCGAATTCTCTAATTCGGATGAGCTCGAACCTTCTCGGGAAAATAGCCATCGAGTTACCTAACTCGGATGAGCTAATGTATTTTTGGGAGAAAAGCCACCAGGTTCCTTATCTGGATGAGCTCGTGTGTTCTCGGGAAAAGAGCCATCGAGTTCCCTAACTTGGATGAGCTCATGCTTTCTTGGTATAAGAGCCATCGGGTTCTCTACTCATATGAGCTCGGGTCTTCTTGATAAAAGAGCCACTGGGTTCCCCACTCGATCGAGCTTGTGTCCTTTCCCGGGTTTGTTCCTTCTCTTGAGATGTCGAACTTTCTTTCTTTCCCTTAGAAAGATCGGGTTTCTTTCCCAAACCCGTTCCCTTCCTTAAAGCTGCTAAGCTCGTTTCTTTCTTTGGAGCTGCCGAGCTAGTGTTGTCTATTTTTAATTGATTACAAATGCTTATGTAATCGATTGCATAATGCCAAGTCTGTCTTTAGTGTATTTGTGAGTCCAAGGTCCGACCTCTTCCAACCTTGTCCGCCCTTGTTTAGGTTCTTACCTCATAATCATAGTGATTATGTCTAAGTGCCAACCCAGACAGTTGATACTTCACACCGGTTCTCTAGTTTATGTTGTGTACTACTAACATGTGTGTAATGAATCTATATGTTAATGTTGAAACCTTGGAAGGATGGTTCGTGAGATGATGATGTGCATTAGTACCATTGGGGGTGCATGGAAATATCCTAGCCAGGACCGATTTGTCCTGGTCCAGGCCATGCATTGATGGTGCCCATGGTTATCTAATGCGGGTAGATATATATAGATACCCACAGGGGTGTATGGCAGTATCCTAGCCAAGACCGATTTGTCCCAGGGTGGGTCATACATTGATGGTGTCGTGGTGATATACTATGTATAGACACGTGAGATGCCGGGACAGGGTGGTTAACCTTGCAAGGACCACAGTCAGTGCATCGATGATGCCCTCGTTTGGGGCGACCCCTGTTTGGGGCGGTGCGTATGTACATGGGGGTGTATGGCATTATCCTAGCCAGGACCGATTTGTCCCGGGCCGGGCCATACATTAATGGTGCCCATATGACATACTATATTTGCACAACGGAAATAGGATGATTAGCTGTAAGGTACTGAGTACTGGGGGCCACGTCTGTTGGTTACTGCTTCTGACACCCGGATGCTGATCACTATCAGGGGGGAGCGACCTGTGCACGAAATAGTGACCCTGACACAGCTACTGCATCATCGAGATCACATGGATGGGCTATTTCTATGATGGTACCACATTGCATGCTGAGAGAATGGCAGGAGCATGCATCATGCTAGGTAATATAAGTTGACTTTGTGGAATGTCTGTGGATTGTTTGTCCATGTTGGCTATGTGATGAAATGCCGAGTTATGGTTGTGATGCTATGATGGTTGGATTGCCTTCCTTAACTAATGTTATCTGTTGCTTGTTCTTTTATATGATAAACTCACATTTGCTTTGTTGTACCGTGTGGTTTGGTACCAATGATGATCGCGAACCGGGTTTGTGTGAGCAGATGGGCAGCAATAGGTTTTGGAAGATGACCACTCTTTTTGGTTGGAGCCGCCGAGTTTTCGGGATGTCTATGGATTAGATCCCGGGTAGGAGTTATGTTTTGCTAGTCACACCCCGTGTTTTGATAGTTACACTCCCGACGTTTGATTTCTTGCTTCCTTTGTAAAACTTAAATATTTTAGACGGGAGTGATTGTACCTAAAACTAAACCACGTTTTGTATATATGTACTTGAGATGTCTCATATGTATCTTATTTATGCGATTACTTTATTATGATGATTATTATGTGCTCGCGAAAAATTTACTACGGTTCTCCCTAATCAAATTAAAGGGATTTTCAATTTAAATGTGTTAATGGCGTGGTTAAGAGTTAGTGATACAGTAGCGACGAGGCGGGTTGTTACACCTTTTGTTTCTCAAATTGAACCTAGAAACATAGATGAAACATTGCATGATGAGACTTGGTTTTAGCTATGCATGATGAAATGAATCAATTCAAAAGAAATGAAGTATGGGATTTAGTCCCTTAACCTACTTCTCATAAGCCAATCAAACCAAATGGGTTTTTTTAAAAATAAGCTTGATGAAACATGGATCATAGTTAGGAACAAGGCCAAATTGGTTACTAAAAGATACAACTAAGAGGAAGGAATTGACTATGATGAGACCTATGCCCCTATTGCTAGGTTAGAATCTATCAGGTTGTTGCTTACTTTTGCTTGTATAATGAATTTCAGGTTATATCAAATGGATGTGAAAATTTCTTTTCTCAATGGATACATTAAAGAAGAGATATATGTGGAGCAACCTCCAGGTTTTGTAAACTTCGATCATCCAAATCATGTTTATAAGTTGAAAAAGGCACTATATGGTTTAAAACAAGCACTAAGATCTTGATATGAAAGATTGGGAAATTTCATACTTGGGCAAACAATGAGTTGTTACTTGTCCAAATTTATGTTGATCACATAATTTTTGGTGCCACTAATGAAACTTTGTGCAAGGAATTTTCTAGTTCTATGCAAGAAGAGTTTGAGATGTCTATGATGGGATAATTGATTTTCTTCCTTGGACTTCAAGTTAAGAAAATGAAGCATGGAACCTTCCTTTACCAAGCAAATTGTTATGCATAATTGATTAAGAAGTTCAATACGGAAAAGTGTAAGGAAGCATATGTTGATTTTAAGGGAAGCTGCAAGAAGATTGAAGCAAGGATGGGCTTGATGTTTTAGCTTTTTACATGCCCAATCATTTGAAGGCATTTGTAATTTGTCTAAGTGGTTCAAGTGCATGACCTTGTGATCTTTCATTTGCATTTGCATTCTCATTATCATGCATACATGGTTTTTGGTTAAAATCTCAAAGCAATCTAATGATTTCATAAGTTAAGTTCTCATGGCTAAGTCTTTAAAAAAAAAAAGGAAAACTTACTGCTTTAATTGATTACACAAGCAGTTTAATCGATTAAAGACATTCATACTATTTCTGGAAAAGCCTTGAAGAACAGTTTAATCGATTACTAGTTTCTTGTAATCGATTACATTATGTTATATGAAAACCTTGCATCATTAGAATAATCGATTATCTTGTTATATAATCGATTATTTTAATTCATTAGTCATGATGCATTACTAGTATAATCGATTACCATTTTAAGTAATCGATTACACAGGCTATTTTCGTGTTTTGAGCTTTACTGGTTTAATCGATTACCAGTCTTATGTAATCGATTATTTCTTCATGCTTCATAAACACTAAGACTGCTTTAATCGATCCCGTTTCGGTTTAATCGATTATTTTGTTCATGAAAAAATTTCCAGGAAGCTCAAGAACATATTAATTGATTATGTTATATTTTAATCGATTACATATGATTAAATAATCGATTACCTTGTCGTTTTAATCGATTATTGTCAGTTAAATCAATTTTTTAAACAGCTTTGTATAAACTTGTCTTTATAAATAAACTTGGAGCGAATTGTTCTGAGCGAACTTGAGCATAAGTTAGAAAGTTTTTTCAAGAGTCCAAATACTGATTTGTTCTAAGAGTGAAAACCTCTCATGAGATCAAGAGAGTTGAGTCTTTGAGATAAGGTTTTAAAGAAAAGAAGAGATTTCAAGAGTTTTACTTGTGAGCTTTGAATTGCATTCAACTTCACTGATTGGTATCACTCATTCATTCATTTATTCATTTGAAGGATCACAGGTTGTATCTCTTGAATCTTTCTTTAGAATTTTTCCGTGTATTAAAATTCTGTTGGTGTATATCTTTGATTCTTTAAAGCTGTTTTCTAGAGTAGGATTCTCTAGAGGTAAGAACATAGTAGGGTTCTCTGGGTCTTGATCACTTGAAGTCTATAGGGTTTAGATTTTTGTTTCTTTGTCTAGTGTGCATAAAGGTGATCATTGTAAACTTCTTCTAAAGATTCTTTGATATAGTGAAAACTCTAAGCTAGTGTTGGTTGGAAGTAACTGGATGTAGCCTCCAAGGTTGAGAGGTGAACCAGTATAAATTGCCTTGTCTCTTGTTTTAAGTTTTGAAGAAACAGTTCTGTATTTTCAAAAGGTGAACTAGTGATATGATCCAAGATTTTAATTCTGCAATTTGTATTATAAAATTTTAAATATCAGTTTTAAACCAATTCACCCCCCCCTCTTGGTTTATTTGCAGTATATTCATTGTGTTTTCAACATCAACACCAATGGCTACATCCACTTGTCTTAACTTGGAAGAAAGAGGTAAATCGGTATATGAGTCAAAGTTCAAAGGTATGATTGGTTCTTTCTTATACTTGGTTGTAAGCCGACCCGATATCATGCTAAGTGTTTTCTTATGTGTAAGATATCAAGCAAATCCCAAGGAATCCCATTTAACCGTTGTCAAAAGGATCATCAACTACCTTAAGGGCACAACCAATGCTGGTTTGTGGTATCCCAAAGGTACCTCCTTGAGTTTAATTGGCTTTTCAAATCCTGACTTTGTAGGATGTAAGCTAGATAGGAAAATCACAAGTGGGACATGTCTCCTCTTAGGAAGTTCACTTGACTTGGAATCGCAAGAAACAAGCTTGTGTAGAACTATCCACTGTTGAAGCAAAATATATTGCATATGGAAGTTGTTGTGCACAAAGTGTTTGGATGAAGCAACAACTTGAAGACTTTGGGGTTTTGATGGAGTACCTTTAGTTAAATATTTTTCTATCATTCTTAGCTTATTTGACTTCTCTTGGACTTTTATTTTCCCATTCTAATTCAGTTTTTGTCTTAGGCAAGTTAGTGAGCTTAATTGCTAATTGTTGCGTATTTTCGGATTTTATGCTCACTTGATGTATCTGTCTTGTACAGGACCTACAAAGCTCTACGGAACATTGAATTGAGCGTTCTTGTAGTCCTTGGAAAGATAACAAAAAGATCTACAAGTTTGCCAGAAATAAGCCGAGGCCAATTCTGCCATTTGGAGGGTCATTTTAGGCTTTGAAGTCAGAACCACTGCACTTGTATTTTGGGTTGCGAGTTGGACTTTTATTGGTGTAAATAACATAAATAATTAGAATTGATGGGTTGTTCATGGCCCATTCTTTTCTTCAGACTTAGTCACTATATATTACTGACACTAGAAGAATTATTACATTACATTTCATTTTGCAAAAACAATTTTACATTTCTCTTTTTAAGTTTTTAGAATCAAAACCCTTTCTTTTATTTTCTCTCAACTGTTCTTCCTTGTTCTTCATTTTCGTTTTCCCTTCTTCCATTTTCGTGCACTTATTTCATGGGGCTTTCATTGATGATGATCATGGAAGGCTAAATAATTAATCAATCCAAGGATCTAACCCAAGCAAGAGAACAATTTGAGTTTTGGTTTAGTATTTCGATATCTGTGTGAATGTTCACTTTCTTCTTCAATTGCTATTTTGTTTTCATGATTATGAATGCATTTAGGATTGAAAGAGGATTAGGTTATTGATTCATTTCCTAATTTTGAATATAAATCACAGATTAATTGGATAATATTTCAATTAGGGTTGTGGTTTCATTAATTTAAGGGTTAATTCAATTGAACTGCTTCTAATGAAATTGAATGAACTTTCACAATAGGATAAATTTCTGAGAACGATGATGATTCAAATAGCTTGGTTTGGTGAATTGGGTTGATGCTCTTTAATCTGTTTTACATGTTATCAAATTTGTTAGTTTCTGCATTAATCTTTAATCATAGTTTGTGTTTTTGCAATTTTTACTTTGCGCCTGCAAACTGTTCGACAAAAAATCCCCCTTT
>QARZ01040746.1:93292-134966 GCA_013407115.1 Glycine latifolia | reverse complement strand
AATATAAAGTGGACACAAGTTTTAACTAAAATCAATCAAGCTCGAGAGAGTTAAGAGAGGCGTTACAACAATACTAGTGCAATAAATGTCTCCAAGAATCCTATTATGCATTCTAGAACAAAACATATTGAGATAAGACACCACTTTATCAGAGATCATGTTCAAAAAGGTAACATAAGGATTGAATTTGTTGAAAGTAATAAGCAATTAGCTGATATATTTACAAAGCCTTTGGATAGAGATAGGTTCTTTACATTGAGAAATATGCTTGGTATCTTGGATGAATCTAGTGTATGTTAAAATACATGACCATGCTGTTTATTTGGTGATTGAATAATATAAATGTTGCTTGACATATCTCAAAATAAATTAGAAATTGATTGCTTGTTGTACTCTTCTATATTAAGCTGCTAAAAAATGTTGAAAGCCTGCAATAATCGATTACCATTAAAAGCTAATCGATTACATGCTCATCTGATGCTTCTAAAAACTGAACCAAGGCTGGTGTAATCGATTAAAACATCGATTTAATTGATTATCTTTTACTCGAGCATTTGAGAAAACAAGTTCATCCAATAATAATCGATTAAAACGAGTACTTAATCTATTACGTGAACTTCTGAAGCTTTTCAAATTTTAAATTAAAACTGGAATAATCGATTACCTCATCGGATTAATCGATTATTTAGTTCATCAAAACCTGAGAAATCCGTCTCATATTGCTTTAATTGATTATGTTAAAACTGTAATCGATTACATTGCTTCTTCTACATGAATACCTGTGCAGGTGTAATCGATTACTCTGTATTTTAATCGATTACTTCATGTTTTAAAACTGAAAATTTGAATAAAATAATCAATTACAATACGAAATAATCGATTATTTGGATTGTTACTGCAAAAATCTGACAGTTTTGTAACTGCCCAACTGCATTCAAACACATTTTTATGCAATTAAATCCCATTATGTGCAGTTAATTGACATAACAACTATATTATCTCGAAATTAAAACTACTCATTTGAAAAAATTAGCCTATAAATAGAGGTTTTGTGACTTGAGAAAATCACACCTTCACACATTCTATTTTCTCTCTCACCATTCTTATTCTGAATCTTCCTCTCCAAGCTCTGAAACTCTTCTCTACCCTCTTCTAAATTCGTGAATCATTAACCTCGCAAACATGTCTACTTCCAAAAGAGTCAAAACCTCCAAAAGAAAAGCTCAAGCCCAAGGCCAATCCTCAAACCCTACAACCAATAGACTTGATCATTGGTTCTCTAATGAAGCTGATAGAATGAATTATATCCAGTTTAATGCCACAAAACTCATATGCCCCCCAAAATTTCTGAGTCTAGGTTGGTTCATGAGTGAAGGTTTCCAATTTCCTCAACTTCTTGAACAACAAGGGCTGAAAAAGTTTGTTGAAATGCAAGGAACCTTTTACCATGATTTGGTGAAAGTGTTCTACACTTGCTCAAAGATCACCATGCATGGAACCATCCTATCACAAGTCAATGTTGTTGCTATGGAGATTACACCGGAAATATGGCATGAGGTGTCTGGAATTTCTTTTGATAGTGAAAGAAGAATTAATGAGGAAGCAGATGGCTACAACAAAATGGAGACATATAGAGGTATGTTAATTGATCCTCATATGAACCTAAGACTTAGATTGAGCACCGGACCAACGACTCATGAAGATAGGCTCATTCACTACATCATAACCTATATTCTTACTCCTCGTTCAACCAATCATGCTCAAGCAACGGATGATGATCTTCAAATTGTCTATGCTTTGAAGAATGAAATCCAGCTTAATTGGATTCATATAATTCAAGAAACCATGCAAAAGTCCAAGAGATTGGTAAACTACCATTTTCCATATGTTGTTTTGATTTCGCGCTTTATTGATTACTTTCAAGTTGATGTGTCCAATGAAGTAGTGGACAACATAAATGCAAACAATAGCCACATCAAGGAAAAGCACCTCACAAAGCTAGGGATGACCAAAACACCCTATGGATGGCAAATGGCTGGCCAACTGATACCCTTGGCTGACGAAGAAGGTGAGGAAGGAGAAGGTCCACAAGTTGGAGAAGCTGAAGAAGCCCAAGAAGAACCTGCACCATCTGTGCCTGAATATTCACAATTTGAGTCACTAATGATTCAAAAGATGGATGCTTTGTTTTCCTTACATCATGAACATAGAGATGAAGTTAATTCTTCATTGGATGAACTCAAGACAAGAGTGAAGAACATGGAAGACAAGATGTTTAGAGATTGCTTTGGTTTGTTTCTAGTTTACGTAATTTTAAGTTTGATTGAGTTTGGTGTGCTTATGGTTGAGTATGCCTAAATGTACTTAGTTCTATCTTTTTGATTAATGAAGTAATGTCTATTTCTTTTCTAGTTGTTGATCTTAATGTGTATTTTTTTTTGAATTTGACATACCAAATAAGGGGAGTAGAAAAATGAAAATAAAAAGGTATAATGAATAAATAAGTAAGGGGGAGTAGATAATTTGAAAAATGAAATGAAATTGACAAATGGCTAGTGATTCAATTCAGGGGGAGCATGATTAAAACAAATATGTATGAATGGTTGAGTGATTTATCATGAACCAAGATATAATAATACTTGATCTTTGCAAAAGCTGAGAAATTTTTCAGATCAAACAATTCCTCAATGAAGTCAAGAAGTATGTTTCATTAATGAAGTATTTGGCATGCTCAAAATCAAAAAAAGGGAGATTGTTAGATTCAAGAAGCTGAAGACAAAGAATCAAGGCGGATGGAAGTAATTCGGTTTTGATATTTTTACATGCCCACTCAAATTAGATGGCATTTGTAATTTTGATTAAAGCTTGGTCCATTAAGATAAATCCTTATAATCCTCTGCAGCTATTAAGTAATTCATGCATACATACATTCATACATAGGTTGATAATCATATTAGTATGTGCAAATGAATAGAACTGTATAAGTGCATCTAAACAAGCATAAAATGAATTTACAATGTTTTAATCGATTACTTAGGTCAAATAATCGATTACCAGCTTGTTTGGATTTCTAGAAAATGGTTTAAGAATAGTTTAATCGATTACCTTTTTCTCGTAATCGATTAAATGGTCTTGACACAGATTTATGAACACTGGTGTAATCAATTATCTATGGAAATAATCGATTACATAAGGCTTCAGCATAATTCAGATAAAGCATGATGAAATGGTTTAATCGATTACCAAATGATCGTAATCGATTATTTAAGCCTTGTAGTGTTTTACACATATTATGGCGTAATCGATTACTATGCATTATAATCGATTACCTCTGCTTGTGAAGATAGCATGTCATTCTGGCGTAATCGATTACAAGGAAGAATAATCGATTATTATGTTCGTTCAAGATTTCCAGAACTAACTTGAACAATTTAATCAATTATGTTTGCGGAATAATAGATTACGGATGATTAAATAATCGATTACCATAACGACATAATCGATTACAGTCTGTTAAATCTGTTTTTTTATAAATAGAAACACTGTGTCACTGAAATTAAAAAAAAAATAAGAAAGAGAGCTTTCATTCCTATCAGTGTGTTTACATTCTATAAAGGTTCAAAAGGGTTTAAAACTTCATTTTAAGAGTGTTGATCATTTGAGTTAGATTCAACATGATTGCTTAGTAGAAGATCTCATTGTGTGTGATCATTCATGTAAAGAAGTGATTCAAGAAGAATCAAGAAAGCATTTCATACATCATCTTAGGTTGTATAATTCGTTCTTGTCCTGTTTGCTGCAAAGGAAAATGAGGTGATATCTTACTTGTGTCTTAAGCTTTGGTGTTTTGTAGTTTTGTTTGTAATTGTTGTAACTTTTGTGAATTTTCCATATAACCTTTGGGGTTCTTTAAAGCATTACTAGAAAGGGTTTTCTAGGGGGTTGAACAGAGAGGGGATCTCTGGTTCTAGGTCTTTTGATAAATCTAGGGAGTAGATTTAGATTTTTGCCTAGGGTAGGTGAAAGAGACCTTGTTGATTGCTTGTAAAGAACTAAGATTTGTTATAGTGGAACTCTAACCTTGTTTGGGTTAGAAGATAAACTGGATGTAGCCTCCGGGGTTGAGAGGTGAACCAGTATAAACTTGTGTGCACTTAAGTTTTGGTTTATGTTTCATTAATTTCTTGAGATATTCAATTTGTGTATCAATCAAAACTTTGATTTAGCACAATAGTTAATTGTTTGGTAAAGATAATTGTTTTCTAAATTGTTTTGATCTAAGATACGATCCAAATTAATTCTTCCGCTGTATATTGATTTGTGAGAAAATTTAAAAAAGGGGCAAAAACCAATTCACCCCCCCCCCCTCTTGGTTTATTGGATTAGGTATTCATTGTATTTTCATGAGAAACATATTGTTATTCAACCTAACTGAAAATAATTACAGGTACAGTTTATATATTTGGTAGTGAGAACTATCAACTATCCTAACTGAGAACTAACTACAATTAACAAACTAACAACACCTAACTACAGTAAGTAAAAATACTTGAGGTATAGTATACACCTATACCCCCTTCCCCCCGCAATTTCATGAGAGGTTGGAAGAATGTCTTTCAACCACTCTGGGCTTGGATTTGTACAAATGAAAAGTAGCAGGAGATAAAGCCTCGGTCAAAATATCTGCCCATTGATCAAGAGCAGGCATATGCATCACATTGATATGCTTGGTGAGGACTTATTCCCTAACAAAGAATAGATTTTACTCTTGTTCTGAGTTCTGGAGTGAAGAACAGGATTATGAGCCAAGGAGACAGTACTAGTATTATCACAAAGAATGACAGGATTGGTGAGAGGAACTTTAAGTTTAGAAAGAAGGGCTTGAATCCAAGTGACCTCAATTTCTGTGTGAGCCATGCTTCTATAGTATGCCTCTTACTAGAACAAGAAACCACTGACTATTTCTTGGACCAAAGAGATCAAATTAGGTCTAAGAGAAATAGTAGCTTCAGATGTAGACCTCTTATCATCAGGATCACATGCCCAATCTGCATAGCAATAAGCATGACGAGGAAAGGGTTGCTGCAGGGAAGCTGGCTGGAAATGAAACCCTAAAGAAAGGTACCTCAGAATTTTGTTCACAATTGATATGAACCAATACGGGGTTCATTTTTTTACGAATCGTCCTTGAAAAGGCTTCTTGTTATAACATAAGAAAAAGGTGCACGCCAAGTGTTTGACGAAGAAAAACAAAGATAAAGACAATATGAAGAAAAGTGCAGAGCAAAATTAACGAATTTAACATTAACAAAATTTTAAAGAAAAAAATAAAATAAAAAAGCGAGAAAGACAAGAAATGGAAGAAGACCACACCCTATGAAAAGTGATAAGTCTCATGGGGATTCGCCACAAAGATTATAGAAACCTTTGATAAGAACCAATGTTTAGTCCAATTAAGAACCCAAGAGGAACTTCCTCTAACACACTTTTAAAAGTGCAAAGTTTTTATTCAATTCAAAGGCGCATACATAAGACATATGAATGACTATTTATAACCAACAAGTGATGTCTCTCTCCTATTTCTTTCCAATGTGGGACTTCAGTCACATATTCTTTATTAAAAATTACACTAAAAAAAGTATACTTCATGTCCCATTTTCGTCATCATAGATGAAAAATTAGGACTTAAGACTAGAAATACGACTTGTAGGAAATCTTTAGAGCTTTCAAACACATCAAAGAACACCTAAAACGGGCACCTAGAACTCAAGTTATGTTCAAAACATTGGAACAATCTAGGCTCTTCACTCATTTTTCTTGGTCCTCATCATGCTCCCCTTCTTTAAAAGAATTCGTCCTCAAATTCAGATCTTCATCACCTACTTCAAAATGACTTAGGTTAACAACATTAAATGTGGCACTTACCCCATACTCAACATGTAGGGCAACTTTGTATGCCTTGTCATTGATCATCTCCATGATTTGGAAGGGTCCATCTTGTCTAGGCAAAAGTTTTGATTTCCTTTGGGTAAGAAACCTTTCTTTTCTCATATGGAGTCAAACTCAATCTCTGGCGTCACAAACAACTCTTCTTCTCCCTTTATTTGCTTGTTTAGCATATTGCTCCATTTTTTTCTCAATTTGTGCTTTCACTTTTTCATGGAGCTTAGTCACAGATTTTGGGGTAGACCATTCTCTAGTAGCTTTTATCTTTTCTTCATCCACTTGGACTCCTTTTGAACTTACCACAAACCCTTTTTGCAGCAACTCCTCAACTTGTTTTTGTAACTCTTGTGTCTCATGAGGGTTGGACCGATAGGCGGGTCTATTGGGCAAAGAGACTTCTGACACAAAATCCATTTGGTATTCAATCCCCCTTAAGGGAGGTAAATCGGGTGAGGACACTCTTTGGAAACACATCTCCAAATTCTTGCAAGAGAGAATCGATAATACTAGGAAAAGGTTTAGAGTTAGAATTCAAATACAGGTCCTTATACACACAAATGGACATTTCTTGTTTTGCCAAACATGCCCTCTTGATATCACTTTCCCTAGCAAATAAGTTTTCTATCCTTCTCTCAAGCAAAGGAGTTTGGTTTTTATCATGTTCTTCATGTTTAGCTTTAGAAATCTTTTTTTCTTGTTCTCTTTTTATTTTCAAAGCGACTTGATCTTGGCATATCTCTTTAGGAGAAAGTGGTACAAGTGTTATTTTTCGAGAATCATGAGAAAAAGAAAACTTGTTAGTAAAACAATCATGAATAGCATGCTTATCAAATTGCCAAGGTCTTCCAAGCAAAATATGGCTCGCCTCCATAGGCACAACATCACACAAAACATCATCCTTGTACTTACCAATGCAAAAACTTACCATCACTTGTTGATTAACAAACAACTCACCATTCTCACTTAGCCATTAGAGCTTGTATCTGCGCGAATGAGGTTTGTTACTAATATTGAGTTTGCTCACCTAGCGAGTGCTTGCCACGTTGGTGCAACTTCCCCCATCTATAATCAAGGAGCACACTTTCCCTTGAATGATACATCTTGTGTGGAAGATGTTTTCTCTTTGGCTTTGGTCATCAACCACAATTTAGTTTCCCAAAAGCCTCCTTACCATTAACAAGTCACCTTCCAGAGCATAAGCTTTACAATCATCTTCTTCTTCACTTGTAATTGATTTTTCAGGGCATGAGTCACTATAAATGTGCCCATGATTCCTTAACACCATTACACGCTTATTGGGGCATTGTAAGGCGACATGCCCATTGCCCAAGAACTTAAAGCACTTGATATTCCTAAATTTTTGAGTGACAGAAGAAGAAGCATTATAAGTAGAAACCAAAGAACTAGAGTTTTTAGAAAATTTACCTTCCTTGGCCATGCGGGTGGATCGTCTTTGAGTTTTCTATCTTTCCAAAAGGAACACTTGAAGGTTGAAGAAGGTTTTTGGTTAGAATACCTCTTTTTGAGTTGTTGCTCAACGTGGATCGATTGATGGACTAAGTCCCCAAGCTTGACATAATGTTGTAGCTCCATAATATCTTGTATCTCTCTATTGAGCCCATGTAAGAAGCATGCCATGACGACTTCCAGTTCTTCAACAACATTTGCTCGTACCATAGCAACCTCCAATCTCATCCACACTTAGACTCCCTTGAGTAAGTCTTTGGAGCTTATTGTGAAGCTCCCTATGGTAATTGGGAGGAACATATCTTTTTCTCATCATTGCTTTCATCTCCCTTCAAGCATTCACCGGTTCATCTCCTATTCTCTTTCTCGCCTTTTGTAGTTGGTCCCACCAAATTAGAGCATAGTCTGTAAATTCTATGGTTGCCAATTTCACCTTTTTGTCTTCTCTATAGTTATTGTAATAAAAAATTTGCTATATTTTCATCTCCCACTACAAATAAGTCTCGGGGTCATTCCTCCCTTGAAATTTAGATATTTTAATTTTAATGCCCCCAAGTCCTTCATCCCTCTCATTTCTCCTCCTAGGTCTTTCTTCTCTATTATTTTCACTATGTCTCCTTTCATTCCTTTGCCTATCCTCATGCCTCCTAGGACTCTCTCTCTCTCTTCATCTCCACTATCACTCTTTTGAGTGGAGGTTCTAGACCGACGCCTTTCTCTTCTATCCATCCTCTCCTCCATCCTCCAATTGTGCTCTAATATTTGAGCAAACTGATTGACCAACTCGTCCAAGCAAGCTTGCACTGCATCAGCTCTAGGGGTGGGAGGGATACTAGAACCACTAACCATCATATAGTAGTATGAGGAAAATATGAACAGGAATTCACTACTCTACTCACGTGTTTCACTCAAGAAATAACAACTTGTGTTTTCACTCAGAAAATAGTTTTTGATTGTAATGTAAACGCTCTTACCCTTTACCACTCAAAGTTCTCTTTAGGTTCTTAACAAGATCAGTCACGTTTTCAAATTAGAAGTTTTTTTTATAAAAATTTGTAGCGATCCTCACAAGAGTTGCTCACTGGATTCGTTGAACGAAAGGAAAACCACAAAGACAACAATCGAAAGGAATTTTAAAAGATAAACTAGAAAAGGTGACAAAAGAAAGGCACACTTAAAATAAGAAGGCGAAACAGAGACAATATAAAACTAGGAAGAAAAAAAAATCAATTGCATAAATAAAAAGAAGGAATAATGTTATAGCACCACAAATAAACTTTTACAATTGTCAAATAAATTAGTGCAAAGGGGTTCTCTTATGAAGCAATATTTTTTTTAACAACAAGCAGCTTAAAAGAAGCACATTTGGATTTCTCTTCTTGTTGTTTTTTTTAAAAAAATTAGCTACCCTTTTTCTTTTTCATACTAACGCAAATGATTTTTAGTTGATGCCCAATTATGAACAATAATAATTCAGTTTAGAATAACGTCGTTACAACAATACTATGAGTAGAATATAACAAAGTTGTAAATTGTGCAAAAGATAAAGAATGAGAAATAAAAGAACGGAATGATAAAGAACGAAAAATAAAAGAATGAAATGAT
The DNA here is from genome assembly GCA_013407115.1 of Glycine latifolia. Classification (NCBI taxonomy): domain Eukaryota; kingdom Viridiplantae; phylum Streptophyta; class Magnoliopsida; order Fabales; family Fabaceae; genus Glycine; species Glycine latifolia. The sequence continues at coordinate 125,948 of QARZ01040746.1, read as the reverse complement.
AAAGAACGAGAAATAAAAGCACAGAATGATAAAGAACGAGGAATTAAGAACAAAATGATAAAGAATGAGGAATAAAAGAACGGAATGATAAGGAATGAGAAATAAAAAAACAGAATGATAAAGAACGAAAACAAAAGACAAAGAGAAAACAAAACGACAGGAATTAAAGAACAGTACACAAACACAAGAAATTGGCCAATTCTAGGATTCGGGCTCAAGATACTACATGATATGAACCAATACAGGATTCATTGTTTTTACGGATCGTCCTTGAAAAGGCTTCTTGTTATAACAAAAGTAAAAGGTGCACGTCAAGTGTTTGATGAAGAGAAACAAGGATAAAGACAATATGAAGAAAAGTGCAAAGCAAAAATAACGAATTTAACATGAAGAAATTGTTAAATAAAATAAAATACAATAAAAAGGTAGGAAAGACAAGAAATGGAAAAAGATCCACACCTTATGAAAAGTGATAAGTCCGGGGATTCACCACAAAGATTATAGAAACTTTTGATAAGAATAAAAGTTTGGTCCAATTAAGAACCCGAGAGGAACTTCCTCTCACACACTTTTAAAAGTACAAAGTTTTTATTCAATTCAAAGGTGCGTACATAAGACAAATGAATGACTATTTATAACCAACAAGTGGTGTCTTTCTCCTATTTCTTTCCAATGTGGGCTTCAGTCACATATTCCTTATTCAAAATTACACTAAAAAATGTCTAATTCGTGCTGAACTTCATGTCCTATTTTCATCATCATAGATGCTGAATTAGGACTTGAGACTAGAAATACGACTTAGAGGAAATCTTTAGAGCTTTCAAACACATCAAAGAACACCTAAAATAGACATCTAGAACTCAAGTTATGTTCAAAACATTGAAACAATCTAGGCTCTTCACTCATTGGTCTTTGGACTCTTCACTCATTTTTCTTGGTCCTCATCAACAACTAAGCAATGTTGGTCAAATGGCTTAGACATAAATTGACAAACTTTACTGGCAAAAAAACTAATCTATGGTCGAGTGATGGTAGCATACTGCAAGGCACCAACAATAGATCTATAAAGAGTTGGATTAGAAAAATCCTCTGAAGCAAACTTTGTGAGTTTACATCCTCCAACCATAAGAGAAGATATAAGATTAGACTCATCTATTTTGGTCTTGGTCAAGAGATCATGAATATAATTGGATTGAATTAGAATAAGAGAATGATCGTGCTACCTCTGAACTTTTATTCCCAAGAAATAGCCCAATTCACCAAGATCCTTTAGAGATAAGACAAAATTCATTTGAGAAACCAAAGAATGAATTAACTTGTTATTGCCAGTGATGATAATATCATCCAAATATACAGAAATGTATACAACTAAGGTGGAATCAGAAAACATAAAAAAGGATGGACCACACCAGCTAGAAAAGAATCCAAAATTGAAAAGAGTGGCTTCCAGCTTGTCAAACCAGGCCATAAATTGCCTTGTGAATTCTGCAAACTTGTTGCTTGTTGGAAGACACAAAACCAGGGGGTTAAGTTATGTAAACCTCTTCCTCAAGAACACCATTGAGGAAGACGTTATTAACATTCAACTACTAAAGAGGCCAATTGTGAGAGACAACAAGAGAGAGAATAAGTTTGATTGTTACAGGTTAGATTAAAGGGGAAAATGTATCCTTATAATCAAACCCCAATTGTTGAGGAAGCTTTTGGCAACAAGCCTGGCTTTATACTTATTAACAGACCCATCTGTATTTTCCTTGACCCTAAAAACCCATTTGCACCCACTTGTTGCTTTGGAAGCAGGAATATCAACCAAGGTCCAAGTGCCATTTCTCATGAGTTCATCATACTTAAATTGCATAGCATATAGCCAAGAGGGATGAATTAATGCAGCTTTGGTTGACTTAGTATGATTAATTTTGGGCTTAGTAATACCATATTTGACTTGAGTACACCTAGGATGTGTATTATTAAGTCTAATAATAGGTTGTGAGGTTGTTTGTGTAGGAATAGCGGGAGGATTTTGCTGGTAAGGCTATATTGGTAACAGGTAAAGGCTAGGTATAGGAAATAAGTGGTGAAGGAGGTTGGTGGTCATTGGAAGAAGAGGAATTCTCAGTGGCAGAGATGATAATGTATTGGTGGGGTTAACAAATACTACATAAGGTAAAACGGTAAAGGTAGATGCAGTTGTAGTATCAAGGACTTTAAAGGGTTAAAGAAAAACAAAAGGATAGGGAAAAACTCTTTCATTAAAGGTAACATCTTTAGAGATGTATAACCTGCCATCAACAACACGGACTTGTAACCTTTGTGTGAATGAGAATAGCCCAAGAATACATATTCTTGAGATCTGAACTGTAACTTATGTTTGTCATAGGGCCTCAACAAAGGGAAGCACAAGCAGTCAAACACTGAGAAAGAAATAACCAACTTGCTTGTTGAACAATTTATGATATGTAATCTCATTGCAAATAGCAAAGGAAGGCATTTTTTGTTTATAAGATACACACTAGATGTAACGACCTGACTCGTTACTACTGTATCATACTCTTAATCATGTTTTTAATCACGATTTATAATTAAAAATCTCTTTAAGTTGATTATATATAAAAAAAGTAGTAAATTTTTTGCGTGAGCATAATTAATATCACGAATCAAAATACGAATATTCAATGATGTAATACATTGTATTACTTATATATTGAAGAACATAATTTGGTGATGATTACAAATGACCATGTCTGAAGTGTACAAAATTTTCAAAAGAAACAAAGGATTAAATAACTAAGAGTGAGTTGTCATAGTACAACTCTTGTCCGGGATCTAGTCCAATGCCATCCCGGCAACGAAACACATCTATAAGTCGGGATCTAATCTAACATTACCTCAGCTACTTGGCGGCTCCATCAAAAGAAAGTATCTCCCAAACTGTCTGCTACTGCCCGTCTGCTCACACGAACACGGTTCGTGATTATCACAGGTACCAAAACCACATGGCACAAGAAAGCAAAGGTGAGTTCATCATGTAAAAATAACAATCGATAACATCAGTTAAGAAAAGACAATTCGGTCATCGCAATATTACAACAATATCCAAGCATTTCATCACGCAATCAATTATGGACAACCCGTCCAAAAACATTTCACAATCCATCTTATAATGACTAGTCATGATGCATGCTCCTGACTTTTCTCTCAGCATGCAATGTGGTACCATCCCAAAAATAGGTCATCTTAGTGGTCCAAATGATAGCTGTAGCTACGTCGGGGTCACTCTGTCGTGCACAGGACTCACCCCCCATGTTGATCAGCCAAAATGGGTGTCATAAGGATCTCCCTACAGACGTGGCCCCCCAGTACCTCTGTACTTTACAGTCAATCATCCTATTTCTATCATGCAAATGAAGTATGTTACATGGGCTCCATCAATGTATGACCTGTAACACCCCGTATGCATCTGGTGTATTAACATATTACTTAATCATATTAGCGCGGTATATTTAAGTAAAACCCACGGAAGCGTTTTCAAAACCGTATCTCTTGATTCATTATGTATGGTAAAAAAAAAACATAAAACGTAAACGTATGCCCAAGAATACCACAATAGCCCCAACGATCCAGATAACTCAAAGAATGGCAGATAAACAGTAATATCAATATAGATATACCAGGAGAAAATATAAACCACATGTACATTATATGAGATATACATATAATCTTCTGTACATCGTAAACCATATACATCATATATGCATACGCATATCTTCCCTCACAGGGTACAAACAGAGCCATGGAGCTCTCAAAAATACTGCCAAGCCGCTACACACTGGCTGTCCCTACTGGGGCCTCCCGCCCTGGGACCTAGCAGTTCTTCCAAAAACATCACCTGAAAAACAACATCCCCAACAGGGGTGAGATAAAAATCTCAGTAAACTCAGGGTTCTTAGAGGTCTTTCCTCCCCCTGGTTCACTTCCATGATATATGGTATTAAGATCAACATAGCACTACTCGCCATCACGGCTCTCATAAACAGTTCACATAAGTATTATCGCACCAGTCTCATTCCATTGGACACTACCAACATCAGGAATGCAACACAATACAACATAACATATAACTATATGCACCATTGCCTGAGGAAAATCCACTCAGGACTTTACGCATACATATACGGCTCTTCTAAGAGAATTTCATCCACTCATGGCACATTCTCTTAGAGATGCAACGTATATAACCTGGTCTGAGGAAGATCATCCACTAAAGGGCACTCATTCACTCAGGACTTCCACACACAGCCTGAGGAAGATCATCCACTAAAGGGCACTCATTCACTCAGGACTTTCACACACTCCCTGAGGAAGATCATCCATTGAAGGGTACTCATTCACTCAGGGTTCTCAACCACTACCTGATGAAGATCATCCACTGAAGGGCACTCATTCATTCAGGACTCTCAAACTCTACCTGAGGAAGATCATCCACTAAAGGGCACTCATTCGCTCAGGATTTCCACTCACTGCCTGAGGAAGATCATCCACTGAAGGGCACTCATTCGCTCAGGACTTACGTCACATAAACCTATTCTACTGGCCAGAGAATCTCAACATCACAGAACATTATTACAGTGTATATCAGATACCTGTTCATCTCAAAACACAGTACACTATCACAGTGTACATCATACATGTTCATTTCAATCAAATATTAACTCATAATTTTAACACACATGCATCATGATATACAATAACCATAACTCCCTTGGAGTATGGTGGAACACAGTCAGTGGGAAACACTCCCAAGAACAAAGAGCTTACCTGGCAAAGCCGTGCTCTGCAGTTCTTTCCCTGCTCTGTGGTCTACGTCACTGACACCCTCGATGTCACGCCCTATACAAGGCACATAAGCACATATCACAACCAATTCCACCACGCCAGGCATATACATATCACACGGTTCTCAACCGTCACAATGAAAGGAACTTCATTCCTTTCCAAAACCTCTAAGTCGTCTAACTTAAGGTTTACCAAGGCTCATCACCCACAAGCCATCTCATAGACCCTCAGCGGTCTATCTCAGCTTAAACAAGGCATTAGAGTCACCACAGAATCGATGCAAACCAACGCAATGAGCTCAAAGCTCTTTACAAACCCAAAAGCCCAGAATTCACATAAGGCTTGAACGGTTCTTTTCACACACAAGACACCGTTCCTATAGCCTCACAAGCACATCAAGACCATAATCAAGGCTCTTGCATGTCACAACATAGTCAAGTAACTCAGCATACTAACTATACATGCATTACATAGAGCCAAGAATCAACGTTCACCAAATTAACATTTGAGAGCTAATCCTTCATCCTCACAACATTCTAAACACACATTTCTAAAGGACCCAAGGCTAAAACTAGCTCTATCACAAGTGGGTCACTATTCACCCAAAACCCCAACTCACAAATTAAATGGTGAATCTCTAGTCTCTTACCTCAACGATGACAAGGAATGTCCAAGGGCGACTCCCCCAAGTTCGGGTTTCCTCGAATCGCCGTCGTTCCTCGCCGAACTTGAGTTCTACGAACTTCCCTTGAGAAAGGGATTCTCTGATTTGGGGGTTTTTAGAAAAAGTGATGAAGGATTCTAGCTCATAGGAAGGTTCCCTACAAGTTTCATGTTTGAAGGGAAGTGTTTTGGTCAAGAAATGAAGGTCTAGGAAGCTTGGTACCTTCAACAATGGAGGAAAAGCGTTCAGAGGAAGAAGAGAAGGGTTTTGGACCAGAAAATTGCGAAAATGGCCTTTTATAGTGGTCCAGGTCACGTTCTGGCACTGATCGCGCCACTATGGCGCTATCCGCGCCAAGTTCCAGTGTCTGTGGCGCTACTGGCGCCAATCTGGCACTAACGGCGCCAGAAACCAGCATCTGTAGCGCTACTGGCGCCAATCAGGCTCTAACGGCGCCAGAAACCAGCATCTGTGGCGCTAATGGCGCCACTCTCACGCTAACATCGCCAGAAATTCCGTAGCAAAATCTGTCGCTAATTCCGTCGCAAAATCCGTCGCTAACGCTTTTTCTGACGGAATATAGCAAATTTAAACTTTTCTTTCTTTTCTTTTATTTATTTAACCTTGGTTATTATATGACCCGGCCAGGGATACTCTCTTCCAGCTAGGATCTATCATGCACCCCCATGTACATATAGATGTCGCATGGGCTCTATCAATGTATGGCTCGACCAGGAACATTCTCTTCTTGGTTAGGATCTGTCATACACCCCCCATGTACATATATGCTGACCTATTTACGGGCCCACTAATGCACTGACCGTGGTCCTCATAAGGTTAACCACCCGGTCCCGGCATCTCACATCTATACATAAAATATCACCACGACACCATCAATGTATGGCCCGGCCCAGGATCAACTCGTCCTGGCTAGGATACTGCCATACACCTCCGTGGGTATTTATGCATATCCAACCGCATTCAGATCATCATGGGCACCATCAATGTATGGCCCAGCCTGGGAATAACTCGTCCCGGCTAGGATAATGCCATACACCCCCATGGTATCAATTCATCCAATATCTCAAGCTATCACATAGGCTGACTTCAACTATTACTAACGTACTCACATATGTCCCTTACATGTTTATTCACAAACACTACAAACAAGTAAATTGGTGTGAAGTATTAGGTGTCTGGGTTGGCACCTATCTATAATAACTTTGAGGTAAGAATCCGAACAAGGTCAGACGAGGGCGGACAAGGTCGGTAAAGATCGGACAAGATCGATCAAGGTCAATAAAGATCGGACAAGGTCAATGAAGGTTGAACAAGGGAAGGCAAAGATGGACAAGAGCAGACGAGGTCGAAAGAGGTTGGTAGAGGTCGGAAAAGGTCGGTAAAGATTGGTCAAGGGCGGTCTAGAGGGTCATTGGGTTTCTATAAAATACCAAGGATGGGCTCAGCACTATGCAGTCGATTACATAAGTGTTGTAATCGATTATAACAGATAGCGCTTGCAAGACTTAGGATTGTATTAATATCACCAACCTACATAAGGTTGTCTGGGTAAGGAGAGCCGAGTAAGGAAAATCCGGTGGCTTTACAAAGAAAAGGTACGGGCTCTACCGAGTAGGGAAACCCGGTAGCTTACAAATAAAAGGCTTGAACTTAGCAATTCTAAGGAGAATAGCCCATCCTGGTCGAGGAACCCGGTAACTCTAAGGAGATGGGCTTAACAACTTTAAAGAAACAAGCCCAGGTAGAGAACCTGGTTGTTCTAGAAGAAGGGACATAAGCTCAACCGAGTAGAGGACCCGGTGGCTCTTTTACCGAGAAAGCATGAGCTCATCTGGATTAGGGAACCCGATGGCTCTTTTCCTAAGGAAGCACGAGCTAATCCGGATTAAGGAACCTGATGGCTCTTTTCCCGAGGAAGCACGAGCTCGATAGCTCCAAAGTACAACCCTAGGTAAGGAACCCGGTATATCTAAGGAAAAGGAAGCGAGCCCTAGCAGCTCTAAGGAGCCAACCTCAGGTAAGGAACCCGGTCTATAGACGTCCGCCAGCAAGGACTAAGTCATGTCCTACATGCACACCTGCATGCTACGTAAACCGCTCAGCTCGGCATACCCATCCTGGTAGCTGACATCTTAAACACAAGGGATTGATATGAATACACTGCAAATGAACCAAGAGGGGGGTGAATTGGTTCAAACTAGAAATTTAAAACTTTCTAAAACATATTGCGGAATTGAAATTTAGGATCGTATCACAAGTTCACCTTTATTAAATTCAGAAATCTTTCTTCACCCAAGATCACCCTTAGTTATGAAAGCAATGACAGAAAAATGTTTCTTTCATAATAATGCTTGAGTTCACAAGGACATGTAATGAAACATACAGAAATCTAAACAAAGCACAAAGTAATTATACTGGTTCACCTCTCAACATTGGAGGCTACATCCAGTTGCTTCCAACCCACACTAGGTTAGAGTAATTACTAAATCAAAGAATCTTTTACAAGTTGTTTTACAAGTGACCTCTTTATCAACACTAGACAAAGATACTGATTCTAAAACCTTATTAGAATACAAATCACAAGATACTGAGAACCCTATTCAGAATCCAAACCCCTACTCTAGCAAGCTTGAAAAGAAACCAATTGATATATCACAATACAACAAAAAATGTTAGAACTTCTTAAAAGATGGGTTCAAGATAAACACAACCTGAGATCTTTCATGTATGAATGAATGAAATGAAATGAGATTACCACACTCTTCAGGTTGTAAAGCATAAAATCTCAGAAACACAATCTTGAAAACCTTCTTTCTTTAAAACATCTTCTCTAAAAAACTCAAAAATCTTGATCACACAATATGTTGTTTGAACTCAGAGTAAACAGAAATTTGGGCACTTATGAAAGCTCAGAAACTTTTGGGTAAGTCACTCTTGTTCAGAGTACATCGTTCCAATGTCTATATATAAGAAAAAGACTCACCAAGCTTTATATAAAACAGATTTAACTGACAATAATCGATTAATCCGTTAGTGTAATCGATTAAATTGCCATATGTAATCGATTAAAGTAACTAGATAATCGATTAAACTGTTCATCAGCTTTCTGGAAATGGTTTCATGAACATAATAATCAATTAAACCGTTCAGTAATCTATTAAACCAGAACAGCATCATGAAAAACAAATTAAGATAATCGATTACAAAAGGAGGTAATCGATTAAACCAGTGATGCATGGTTTTTCATAAAACACTATGTATTCGATTACAAGAAACCAATAATCAATTAAACTGTTCTTCAAGGCTTTTCCAGAATAGTTTGAATGTCTTTAATCGATTAAATTGATTGTGTAATCGATTAAAGCAGTAAGATTTTCTTTTTTAAAGAACTTAGCCTTTAAGAACTTAACTTTTTGTAAAACCATTTGATTTCTTTAAGATTTAAAAAACCATGTATGCTTGATCATGAGAATGCACATGCTAAAGAAAAATCACAAGGCATTTAACTTGAACCCCTTAAACAAATTACAAATGCCATCAAAATGATTGGGCATGTAAAAAGCTAAAACATAATTAAGTCTTCAACCTTGGTTCAATTCCTTTTGCAGCTTCCTTTAAACTCAACAATCTCCCCCTTTTTGGCTTTGAGCATGCCAAATCAATTTTCCATTTGTCTATTCTTTTGATTGCTTTAGAGGGATGAATGATTCCTGAAATCTAAGTCAGCTTTTGTAGGATCAAGCATAAGCATCCATCATTTTTAAAACATGCTCCCCCTCACTTGGGTAGATTCTTTCACAGTTAAAAGCATTAATGCAGTACATGTTACATACCATTTCTCCCCCTATATCATACAATATTTCAATCATTACTCCCCCTAAATTACAATTACTTCTCCCCCTATTTGGCTTATCAAAGACAAAAAATGATTATAGTAAAAACAGGGGAATAAAAGGAGAGAAAAAAAACACTTGTATTGATTCAACAACAAACAATACATTAATCAAACAGAAATTTAAAATACTTAATCAACCAGCAAACATCAAACTAAGCAACAGAAGATAACAAGAGCATAATGAAATAGCAACAATAGAGACAACCAGAAGCACCCTAAGCAATCTAAGCTAATTAATCCATATCATCCAATACAAGCCTAGCTTCTATGTTCTCTAATCTAAACTTCATCTCTTCCAAAGATGAATTTGTCTCAGCTCTATGCTCATGATGAAGAGACAACAGTGCATCCATCTTTTGAATCATTAGAGACTCAAAAGGACTGTAGGAAGGTTGAGCAGAACCTTCACCCTCTTCTCCTTCTTCTATTTCAGCTTCTTCTTCACCTTCAGCTGGTGGGAGTTGTTGTCCTGCCATCTGCCATCCATAAGGAGTTTTGACCATTCCAAGCTTGGTCAGTGGACCTAGGAGTTAGGATGTAGGTGATGATGTAGTGAAGGAGTCTGTCCTCATCAGTCATAGGACCTATGCTGAGTCTCAACTTTAGCCTCATTTGAGGATCAAGTAGCATTCCTCTGTAGGTTTCCACCCTATTGTATCCTTTTGCTTCCTCCTCAAATTTCCTTTCTCCATCAAAGAAAATACCAGCAACCTCCTGCCAAATTTTAGGAGTAATTTCCATGGCTACCCCATTCACTTGAAACAAGATTGTCCCCTCCATAGAAAACTTAGAGCAGGTGTAAAACACCTTCACTAGTTTAGGGTAAAAGGTACCCTTCATCTCCACAAATTTCTTCAAACCTTGGGCTTCAAGCATGGCTGAGAATTGAAAGCCTTCTCTACTGAACTAGCCAAGGTCAAGGTGTTTTGGAGAACATATCAGTTTGGTTGCATTGAATTGGAGGTAAGTCATTTTCTCTCTCTCATTTGAAAACCAGTAGTCTAATCTACTTACTGCTGGGTTAGAAGTTTCAACCTTTCTCTTAGAGGATTTGGCTCTCTTAGGAGCAGACATATTGGCTAAGTGAAGCAAGGCTATTTGGACAAAGGTTCAAGATACAGAAGAGGAACAACAAGGCTTAAGATAGAATATGAGAATGGTGTGTTTCTTCTCTTTCACATAGGCCGTTTATATAGAAGAATTTGGCTCCAAGATTAAAATTTGAAAAGTGTAACAGTTGATACGAATTAACCCACTAACATAAAAGCACATTTGATTCAAAATTTCAATTTTGGGACAGTTGGGCAATTACAATTTCTAAGATAAAACTGCAGATTTTGCAGTAACTCCATGGATAATCGATTATATTCTCATGTAATCGATTATTTCATAAGCAGAATCAGTTTTAGCAGAGACAGTAATCGATTATTTCAAAAAGTAATCGATTATTACAGTGAAAATTTGAGTTTTCAAACAATTTGCATACAAGATAATCGATTACCATTCACTATAATCGATTATTCCAGTGAGTTTGAATTTTATAAAAGGATTTTAAGCTTATGTAATCAATTATTTTGATGGCGTAATCGATTATTCCAGTGAGTTTGAATTTCTGGAAAAATTTCTCATGAAGAATAATCGATTATCCTTTTACTGTAATCGATTACACAAGTACAAAAATCATTCTAAATAGCATTTCAATTTCATTTAATCAATTAATTCGTGCCTTAATCAATTATAACAGTAGAATTATCAGAATGAACAGTGATTATGCAGCACATATCAACTTTTGAAGAATGCCTCCCACCCGAAAGAGAAGAAGACATCGAGAAAACAGGGAAGCTAATGCTATGCTGCCCTTCCCTTGTTCAAGAGAAGGCGAGGACTTGGCCCAAACAAAAGAGATTGGACTCATGCTTCCAGGAATCTCAGTTGTATACCAGGAATGCCCTATTGACCGTCATGCCTGAACTCACTATAGCTGAACTTGGTAACCAAACTCTTTCCCGGCAAGAAGATCCAATCCTTCGGGCAAGTGAGTGAGATTAAAGGCCAATCAATGGTGCAATTTCATGTCAATGAGCATATACATTTCAAGCTAACACACATAAGATTCATCCAATATTCCTAACATGTTTCTAAGTGTGTAAAATCTATCTCTATCCAAAGGCTTAGTGAAAATATCAACTAATTGATAATTGGTTTCAACAAACTCAATTTTGATATTACCCTTTTGGATATGATCTCTGATAAAGTGATGTCTGATTTCAATATGCTTGGTCCTTGAGTGCATGATAAGATTTTTGGATATGTTGATGGCACTTGTGTTATCACACAGCAATGGAATCTCTTTTATCTCAACTCCAAAGTCTTGAAGTTGTTGCTTCAACCAAAGGCTTTGTGCACAACAGCTTCCAGCAAAAATGTATTCAGCTTCAGCAGTGGATAAGGCCACACATGATTGCTTCTTACAGTGCCAAGAAATCAGTGAACTTCCTAACATGTGGCATGTTCCACTTGTACTCTTTCTATCCAATTTTCACCCTGCAAAATCAGAATCAGAATATCCAATCAAGCTGATAGATGTACCTTTTGGATACCAAAGTCCTACTCTTGGTGTAGACTTAAGATACTTGAGGATCCTTTTGACTGCAGTTAGATGAGATTCTTTGGGATTTGCTTGGTATCTAGCACATAAGCAAATACTTAACATGATATCAGGTCTACTAGCAGTTAAGTATAACAAGGATCCAATCATTCCTCTGTATTTAGACTCATCAACACTTTTTCCCTTGTCATCTGTGTCAAGATAGGTAGAAGTTGCCATTGGTGTTGCAACATCCTTGCAATTTTCCATTTCAAACTTCTTGATCATCTCTTGACAATACTTGGCTTGACTAAGGAAAGTTCCATTCTTTAATTGCTTGACTTGTAGTCCTAGAAAGAATGTAAGTTCCCCCATCATTGACATCTCAAATTCACTTTGCATTGATACTGAAAATTCTCTGCACATAGATTGATTAGTTGAACCAAAAATAATGTCATCTACATATATTTGAACCAACAAGATATCATTTCCTCTTTTCTTGATGAACAAGGTTTTATCAACTTGACCTCTTATGAAAGATTGTTCAAGCAAAAATTTGCTTAACCTTTCATACCAAGATCTTGGTGTTTGTTTCAAACCATACAAAGCTTTTCTTAATTTGAAAACATGGTTAAGATGCTTGTGATCAATAAATCCAGGGGGCTAGTCTACATATATTTCTTCTTCAATGTAGCCATTTAAAAATGCACTTTTGACATCCATTTGAAATAATTTGAAATTCATCAAACATGCATATGCAAGTAACAACCTTATGGCTTCTAATCTGGCTACTGGAGCATAAGTTTCATCATAGTCTATGTCTTCCTCTTGGTTGTATCCTTTAGCAACCAATCTAGCCTTGTTCCTTACTATGATTCCACTTTCACCCAGCTTGTTTCTAAAAATCCATTTTGTACCAATAGGTTTAGGAGTTAATGTTCTAGGGACTAACTCTCAAACTTCATTTCTTTTAAATTGGTTTAACTCATCATGCGTAGCCATTAACCAATATTCATCCAGCAAAGCTTGATCAATACTTTTTGGTTCAATTTGTTAAACAAAAGCCATGGTACAACAAAGATTTCTTAAAGACGATCTAGTAGAAACTCCCTTGGATACTTCCCTCATTATATTGTCAAGAGAAAGATCTTTTGTTGTCCTCCAATCTTTGTGCTTTTGTAAGGGTGTAGAATGTTCCATTTCATCATTTGGTTCAGCCTTTTCTTTTCCATTCAGATCATTAATTTGCAAGAATTCTTCCTTTTGACCTGCATCATCATCACACTCCAAATTCTCTTTGGAAGAATTAGATTCATCACAAATTACATGGATAGATTCCTCAACACACAATGTTCTTTTATTAAAGGAAGATCCTATAAGCTTTACTTTGTAAAGAGTAACCAAGAAAAATTGCTTCATCAGCTTTAGAATCAAATTTGCCAAAAGAATTTTTACCATTGTTTAATACAAAACACTTGCAGCCAAATGCTCTCAAATAAGATATGTTTGGTTTCCTTCCTTTGTATAGTTCATAAGGAGTCTTCTCAAAAATAAGCCTTATGAGAATTCTATTCAAAGTATAACAAATCGTACTTACGGCATCAGCCCAAAAGTGCATAGGCAAGTTTGTTTCATTTAGAAGTGTTCTTGCACCTTCCTTAAGAGATCTGTTTTTTCTCTTCACAACACCATTTTGTTGGGGTGTTCTTGGAGCTGAAAAATTGTGATTAATTCCAAACTCTTCACAAAATTTTTCAAAGTATTCATTTTGGAATTCTCCACCACGATCACTTCTAATTGAAACAATATTGCAAGCTTTTTCATTTTGAATTATCTTGGCTAACTTTCTAAATGTTGTGAATGCATCACTCTTGGATCTTATGAATAAAGTCCATGTGTATCTTGAGTAATCGTCTACAATAACAAGACCATAGAAATTTGCTCCCAAGCTCATGGTTCTTGAAGGACAAAATAAATCCATATAAAGCAACTCAAGAGGTCTAGAAGTAGAAACAACATTTTTGCTTTGAAAAGAATTCGTTGTTTGTTTCCCTCTTTGACAAGCTTCACATATTTTATCCTTCTCAAACTTAAGCTTAGGTAAACCTATGACCAAATCTTTTTTCACAAGTTTATTCATGTGATGCATGTTTATGTGACTAACTCTTCTATGCCATAACCAAGTTTCATCAGTTTTACTTACAAGGCAGCTAGTCTTATGAATGTATGCATGGTCAATGGACAAAACATAAATGTTACCCTTTCTCTTACCAACATGGATAACCTCACCACTTTGATTGTCACAAATCAAACATCAATTGTCATTGAATGACACTTTAAATCATTTGTCACATAATTGACTTATGCTTAGGAGATTGTGTTTCAAGCCTTCAACATATAAAACATTTCTGATTATAGTTTTGAGGTTGTCTCCTATGCTTTCTTCTCCAATTATCTTCTCTTTGTTATTATCGCCGTAGGTGACCAATCCTCCATCTTTTAGTATAACATTTGTAAGCATGGAAGTATCACTTGTCATGTGCCTAGAGCAACCACTATCAAGATACCATAGTGATGATTTTGCTCTTAGACACACCTGCAAAATTCAAATCAAGTAACAAGGAAAGGTACCCAATTGAAGTTGGGTCCATAGGGGTTAGCTCTTTTCTTTTCCTTTTTCACCCAAACACATTCTCCATTAGGCACATAATATTTTCTTGCATAGCATTTAAAAGATGTATGCCCCTTTTTCATGCAATAGTTATAAGTTACAGTTTTAGATGATCTTTCAAAGTAAGCATTTTGATTGAACTTTGAATTATAAAAGCTCCTTTGATTCTTCTGTTTTGGTGGTACAAATGTGGTTTTTCCACTAGATTTTGAGCCATGTTTGTATCCCAAACCAGAAGTATCTCCAGCATATTTTTGCACACTTAACATTTTAGCCAAATTGCATTTACCTCTATACAGCCTTCTCAAAAGATCAACCAAATAGTTATTTTCTGAAAGAAGTAGCATATATTTTTCTCTTTTGCTTCTTTTGAAAGCATCAAACTCATCTTGTAACAATTTGCATTTTTCTGCCTCAGAAGAGGAAGAAGGACATATACAACCATTGGCCTTGTAACTTGAAAGAAAATTTTCATTCTCTTCTTTCAACTTACAAAGTTCACTTTGCATTTCTACAAGTTTTGTGATATGCCATCTTAGATCTTCTTTCATCTTATTATTTGCCTTTGCAAGCCTTTGAGCCTCATCATGCATTTCATGAAAAGCATCAACAATGTTATCATATTGAGAGCTTACCTCAGATTCAGCACTTGAGTAGTCATCATCACTCAAAGTTGAAGTGAAGCATACATTTGCTTCTTCTTCATTCTCACTGCTTGATTCAGAACTTGTTGATTCATTATCTTCCCATGCAATGTAGACTTTCTTTGGCTTTCCTTTCTTCTTAATCTTCCTCTCACCTTGTTGTTTCTTTAAGAAGATTGGACATTCAGATATAATGTGTCCAGGCTTTCCACATTCAAAGCATGTAAAGTTGGTGGAGGTGTTGTTGTCATTCTTTCTATTGTTGGTGTTGTTGAACTTTTTGATATTCAATTCTTCAGTATCAAAGGTCTTCCCAAGGCCAAGAAGATGATTGACAATATGTGTGATTGTTTGCAGCTGAGAAATGATTTCTGTAGTGTTCATTTTGAACATTTCATACTCATGAATCAAGGCATGCTTCCTTGATCTTCTGACTTCATCAGTACCTTCATGAGTTACTTCTAGCATTTCCCACATTTCTTTTGCACTCCTGCATCTCACATTTCTAAAAAATTCATCAGAAGACAAAGCAGATGTTATCATATTATTTACTTTAAAGTCATATTGCACAATCCTCTTTTCTGCATCTGTCATTTCATCCCATTCTTTGGGAACCATTTTATTATCAATAGTTTTCATAGGAACCAAAAGGCCTTTTTCAATTGCATTCCATGCACCGGGATCATTGGATTGAATAAAGATTTGCATTCGATTTTTCCAAAAACTAAAATGCTCACCCTCAAACATTGGTGGACGATTGAGAGAAGCTCCCTCTCTAAAGGTTATTTGAGTAGTATTCATTTTCTTTTAAAAAGAAAGTGATCTTAAATATCTTTCAAGAACCAGCTCTTGATACCAATTGAAAATACTATGAATACACTGCAAATGAACCAAGAGGGGGGGTGAATTGGTTCAAACTGGAAATTTAAAACACTCTAAAACAAATTGCGGAATTGAAACTTAGGATCGTATCACAAGTTCACCTTTATTAAATTCAGAAATCTTTCTTCACCCAAGATCACCCTTAGTTATGAAAGCAATGACAGAAAAATGTTTCTTTCATAATAATGCTTGAGTTTACAAGGACATGTAATGAAACATATAAAAATCTAAACAAAACACAAAGTAATTATACTGGTTCACCTCTCAACCTTAGAGGTTACATCCAGTTGCTTCCAACCCACACTAGGTTAGAGTAATTACTAAATCAAAGAATCTTTTACAAGCTGTTTACAAGTGACCTCTTTATCAACACTAGACAAAGATACTGATTCTAAAACCCTATTAGAATACAAATCACAAGATACTGAGAACCCTACTCAGAATCCAAACGTAGAGAACCCTACTCTAGCAAGCTTGAAAAGAAACCAATTGATATATCACAATGCAATAGAAAATGTTAGAACTTCTAAAAAGATGGGTTCAAGATAAACACAACCTGAGATCTTTCATGTATGAATGAATGAAATGAAATGAGATTACCACACTCTTCAGGTTGTAAAGCATAATAGCTCAAAAACACAATCTTGAAAACCTTCTTTCTTTAAAGCATCTTCTCTAAAAAAACTCAAAAATCTTGATCACACAAGATGTTGTTTAAACTCATAGTAAACAGAAATTTAGGCACTTATGAAAGCTCAGAAACTTTTGTGTAAGTCACTCTTGTTCAGATTAAATCATTCAAATGTCTATATATAAGAAAAAGACTCACCAAGCTTTATATAAAACAGATTTAACTTACAATAATCGATTAATCCGTTAGTGTAATCGATTAAATTGCCATATGTAATCGATTAAAGTAACTAAATAATCGATTAAACTGTTCATCAACTTTCTAGAAATGGTTTCATGAACATAATAATCGATTAAACCGTTCAGTAATCGATTAAACCAGAACAGCATCATGAAAAATGAATTAAGATAATCGATTACAGAAGGAGGTAATCGATTAAACCAGTGATGCATGATTTTTCATAAAACACTATGCAATCGATTACAAGAAACCAGTAATCGATTAAACTGTTCTTCAAGGCTTTTCCAGAATAGTTTAAATGTCTTTAATCGATTAAATTGATTGTGTAATCGATTAAAGCAGTAAGATTTTCTTTTTTAAAGAACTTAGCCTTTGAGAACTTAACTTTTTGTAAAACCATTTGATTTCTTTAAGATTTAGAAAACCATGTATGCTTGATCATGAGAATGCACATGCTAAAGAAAAATCACAAGGCATTTAACTTGAACCCCTTAAACAAATTACAAATGTCATCAAAATGATTGGGCATGTAAAAAGCTAAAACATAATCAAGTCTTCAACCTTGGTTCAATTCCTTTTGCAGCTTCCTTTAAACTCAACATGATGCACGTGTTTAACTCGACCTACCCATCCCGGTAGCCGACATCACAAATACAAAGGGTTGATACATATGTGTAACTCGGCCAACCCATCCCCGTAGCCGACGTCACCAACACAACAGTGTTTTAATTTATATGTATATGTAACATGCTCAGCCCGACTTACCCAATCCGGTAGTCATCTTCTTCACAAACACGTCACATAAAAACATCAATTTATTTCACGTAAAACACCAGAAAACATATAAATACTTCATCTCAACCATAATATCTAAAACCATTATCAACACAATAAACTCCTCTTACCTAAACAAGAATTCTTTTCTTTGAAACTAACGTGAGTTTTGTTCGAACGCAAGTTCTCATAGCAACCAGGAAGGAAAATGGTTAAGCTCCGTTCACGAGTTCCTCTTAATGTAGAGGTTTTTCAGCTGCAGCCATGGTGATTCTTAAGAGTTAAAGGTGGTACAGAGGGTTGATGAAGAGAGATTTTTGGGTGCAAAAGAGTTTAGAGAGAAAAGAAGAGAAACACGCACAGAAGTGAGAACGAACATGCTTCCACTTCATGCGCTGCTATATATAGGTGGAGCTACTAAGGCAAGTTGCCAACATGCATGAACGGACAGCTACCATAGCCACCATAGTTGCCAACTTGCATGTACGGACAGCTATCTTCGCCAACAAAATTTGACTTACATCCCTCAAGCACAAATACTAATGCAAAACAGTTAACAGAAATTTGAAAGAATTATATTAACAATTATGCAACATAAAATATGTATCAACTTGTAAATTTTCAGGGTGTTACACTAGAGACAACAACATGATCCCAGTAATGAAGATGCAGTTTTGCTTGAGACAAAAGAGTGAGACATAACTCCACAACATGTTTGTGTTTGCATTCTACTACCCCATTTTGGTGATGAGTATGAGGACATATAAGCTTGTGCTGAATACCATGATCAGTTAAGAACTTACTGAAAGGTCTAAACTCCCCTCCCCAATCAGACTGTACAACATTAATAGAGGAGCTAAACTAATTTGAAACCATAGTTTTAAATAATTTAAAGACCTCTAAAGTATCATATTTGTTCTTGAGTGAATACAACCAAGTGAACCTAGTGTTAGCATCAACAAAGGAAATATAATATGTAAAACCAAAAGGTGATACAATGAGTAAAGACCCACAAATAAGTGTAAACAAGGTCAAAAGGTTTATCATAAACAGTCACAAAAGAAGAAGTAGGAAGTTGATGTGACTTTCCAAGACTACAGTGATTGCAAAAATCAATTGAGTCTTTATTAGTATTTGGAATATTACAAAGTCTTATGTACAATTTTCGTAGTGGCAGCACTAGGGTAACCAAGCCTAAAGTGCCAAATGGAAAAGGAATTGGAATTACAAGTAGCTGTATTTACAACACCATTAACTACAACAACTTTATTAGAGGAAAAAGTCTAAAATCAGATTTACTAGTAACAGTATTAACAAGAGGGCTTTGTATAACACTGGTGACATACTCGAAACAATTTGTAGGAAGCTTGTACTTTGTTAAAAGAGTTAAGGGAACTGATAGAGACTATTACTCCCCACAAGCCCTTTTAGATGAACATGTTTAGAATCTTGTGATTTAACAAGACAAAAAGATGAGTGAAACTCAAAGAAGACATTATCTTTATAAAACTGAATGACACTAGATTACTATGGACAAGAGAAATTTAGGATTAAGAGAAGAAGAAAAAGAGGAAACACTATAGAATTACTGTTAGGACCTTGACCATATCCAATAGTGATTTGATCAGGGCCCTTAAAAGTTGTATATTCTATGACATATTTGTCACATGGTGAGAAGCACCAAAACCAGGGTACCAATTCTGCCTTTGAGTTGGAGTATGAGAGGAACTAGCTAGATAAGCTTGAGGATGTTTAGAAGTTGGTTGAGTGATCTGAGGTGGTTAAATGTACACATATTAAAGTTATGCAATAGCTTAGGAATGAGTAGGTTGAGCATATACATACTGCATAGGCTAAGCATACTGAACTTGCACAGGAGCATATTACATAACAACATGAGAAGTATGTCTAGAAGTAGGAGCAAGATAGGCTGGTGGAGGAAGGGTAGGAACGTAATTTCCTCCAATCTATGATAACAATACCAAGCTCTATGTCCAACCTTATAGCAAATTTGACATTGCACATCAGCAAAACGACCATCATTGCAATCTCCACTATATATATATATATAGTGGAGATCATTGGATGAGCTATCATCCAACACAGGTTGAGTCGTCAGATTGACTTAACCCTAAGAATTAGGGTTCACAAATGGCACAAAATCGAAAACAACATCACCTTCATGAGATGAATCTACAGAACAGCCTTGGGAAAGAATAACGAAGCCTAAGCTTTGTGTTAGGTGGATAGAACCTAAAGCACATTTGCGAGAATGATCAATACACACCTCTCGTGCAAGAACTAGAGTTTCAACTTCAACAATAGAGAAGAATCAAATCTGCTGGTTATGAGCAATATCAACGATTCATATTCATTAAGGAGTCCATCAAGAATTAGATTAAGATGCTCAGAATTGGATACTATTTTTCACCAATGGAAATGAGCGTATTGATAAAAGTGTGCACATGGAAAAGATAATTGAAAATGGAGCAACTATTAAGAGAAAGATTTTAAAGCCCATTGGGAACTTGACAAATCTTTGTGTGAGTGAGAGATTGAAAAAATGACTGGATGCATCCTATAACTTCCATGATGATCAACAACCAACAATGCAAGGAAGAATTTCACCAAAAATATTGGATTGCAACCACGCAAGAAGAAATTGATCTTGTTCATACCAAACACGATACTCATTGGGGACTTTATCTGAATTGCGATCTTTAATTGAAGCATATTTAGGAGGAATTTAAGGATCAATGATTTAGCCTTCAAGACGTTGACTGTGAATAAACAGGTTTCGCCTATTGAATCCAAAGAAGATAATTCTTTGCATGCAACTTATGAAAAATTGATTGCATGGACGTTTTGGAAGAGCTCACTAATGACAATGGCGACGATGGGGAAGAAAGAGGAGTCGATGCGAAAGCCATGAAAAGAACATGGTTTCAACCTAAGCTCTATATACCATTTTACAATTCAAAGAGACTAGAGAGAGGGAGAAAGAAACATATCGTTATTCAACCTAACTAAAAATAATTATAGGAAGAGTTTTCATAGTTGACAGAGAGAATTCTCAATTATCCTAACTAACAACTAACTTCAGTTAACAAACTAACAACACCTAACTATATTAAGCAAAAGTACATGAGGTACAACATACACTTATACAAATGAACCTTTCTAAAGTCATCATTGAAACAGACTCTACTGCTGCAATTAATATGGTCAATAGACAAACTCAGACCCATTACGAGCTACCTCTGTTGAAGGATATTATTAGAGTGTTGGAGGTGCAAGAATGGGATTTTCAAATAGTCCATAATTTTCAAGAGGCCAATAGATGTGCAGATTTTCTAGCCAAAAACGATCATGATCTCTATTTTGTATTCTTGAGTCTTGTCCCCCTTATCATACATCTTTAGTTTCTAATGATGCCAGAGGGTTGACCTTCCTGTGATTGGTTATAGGGTAACTTTTTTTTCCCTAAGTAATAAAAATGAGTAAAATAAATATATATTAAATATATCTATTTAATTTATAATTTTTATAATTAAAAAATATTGTTTATAAAATTAACCAAAGAAAGCAAGTGACATAGTAGTGATTTATTACCTAGTCATTGTATAAAATATTATGGGTTTAATTCCTACAAAAACTCTTTATTTTTTACTATGTCAACAACATAAATAAGCACTAAGTTATTCATTTTGGACGGTCAATCGACGGAACAACCAAATTACTTATTCTAAAAAAAGAAAACCAAAATCGCGGTTTCAAAATTATTGGAGAACTAATTACAATTTAACCTATTTATCCCTATCTTTATAACCCCCTCCATGAAAAAAACATCATCAACACATTCTTTAGTAATTAATTTCTCTAAGCACTTTATGTATTCCAAGTTACCTGTATAATAAAGTTTTTCTAAAAAAATCATAAAACTAACTCTAAAGTATTTGCATAGACCGTAGACTTCTACTCATCGTTGTTAGAATCAGGGTTTGTAAAGTAATTTCACTCCCACCACCATAGATAGCCTGATTTTCAAGATCATCCGTTGTGCTTGCATTGCCATTGTTTCTCAATGTCCTTGAGGACATCTAGCACACCAAGAATGCCCAAAAGAATGAGTCCACCTGAAAAGTTACCTCCACCCCCTCCATTTCCACCATGGTCATCGCCATCATAAGGTGGCAAACCAGGTCCATTGTTATCAAGTTTAGGGGACTTCACTTTGTCTGTCATTTCAGATTAAGTATTAGCATTCTATGTCAGTATAGAAACATTGAACATACAAATCTTCAGAACATAGCTAAAGGATAGCAGATAATTAAGGCCAAGTTTACTGACATCTATGTATATACTTTTAGGATAGAAAATAAATACTTTACTAGATAAGGAGAAAATACAAGAGAAGTTAACCTCCAAAACATATCAGAAGAAAAAAAGAGAAGGGAACCACAACAACTGCCCCTAAACTCTCCCAGGAAACCCCTCCACAAAACGGAAAAAAACAAATAAACACAAAACATCTCTTCCTTTTGCTTTCCGCAAAGAAGACAGCTTTGAAGCTTCAAAAGAATAACCTTTTTTAATCCTTCTAAATCCTTTAGAACCTCCATAATTTACTGTTTTGCTAATCTTTCATTTTTGTTGCTCTTCACACTATAGGTAGTTGGCAAGAGATTGGGCATGCAAACTCATTCCAATCCAAGAGGGAGTATTAAAGTGTCGGAATGGTGTCGGTCTTGTGGCTTTAGTGGGAACCCTCTGGAGCAGCAGCCATGAAGAGAGTGCCCGGGAGTCATAAGGTGGTTTGGTGGTTGGAAGAGAGGCATAAGGGTTGAAGTGATAAGGATGCCATGGGTTCGAATCCACCCATTAACATAACCTACTAAGCATTTGCTGAAAAAGAGCTCCTTTACCTTCTCACCCACTGGTTTAACAAATTTATACCCATTGAGTCAAGAAGATATGTAGATTCTGCCTCTCTTCTGTTTTATGATTATAAAGAAAAGGATTCAAGAAAACCACTAACTATGAATTATTTAGGGCATCGATCTGAAAGAAGCAAGAATTTGAAAATATAAGCTGTTATTATATGTTCGTAGTTGTCACCTTCACTCTTAAAACCCCTTAATAGTTCCCACATTGATTTAGTTATGTCAAATGACAGACAGATGTGCATGGAAAAAAAAAAAAAAAGAACGAAAATTATACGTATAATCAAATGAATGAGCACACAATGCATATCGAATGGTAGAGGCTAACACACACTGAGGGGTTATTACCAGTAGTCATTGACCGAGAATTGCGCATTACGGTTTGGGTTGCACTTGCAGTTGCAGCAGAACATTTAAAATTCTGTAGAGTTCACAATACAAACAATCATGTTAGATCGTTAAACAATTAAGCCCAGCATTTCTGCCTTGCCAATGGTTCACCTAGAGCAACAAGACTCGAGCAAGTCTCAAGAGTGGGACTGAAACTACGGACAAAAATAAAAACATTAAGAGCATGTTTAGATAAATTTCTCCACAAATAATTATAGAAGAAAATAAGAAGGAAAAATAAAATAATTTTCTCCAAAAACTAAAGTTAGTTTATGCATAAGCCAACTTGTAGAAAGTAGAAACTCTTTCATATTAACTTTTCCTAAAGCTAGCTTTTAACTTATGCATAACCTAATTTTAGCTTATGAAAAAACTTATTTCATTTTTCATTCTATTTTCTTTTATTATAAGTGCTTGTAGAGAATTTATCCAAATAGACCCTAAATCTACTTCCATCGCATAAAATCTCAGAAATGCAGATTGTGTTTTGGTGATGAATTTTAAGATTGCAAGGAATTTGAAATGCTTGAAATATAAATTTATTTGATTTAAATTTCCTTTATTTTCTAAATATTTTTTTTGGATAGATCAATTCAAATATCTTAAATTTCAAATTCTTAGTTTGCACACCACAATTCACTGTATACAAAATTTTGTTTTTAACTATATATTTAAAAAATAGAGACAGAGACTGAATATTAAATTTTCACTTTTTTAAATAGAATTTGAAATTCTATAATTTTACGTATTTAAAATTACTTCCACAAATTACTAAAATTTTGAATATTTATTGAACACATTAAGACAACCAATCAATTACCTTCAAAACAATTGGAGCATCCCGAAACCGGTAAGAACTAGTCAAACAAGTCTATAATAGGTGTAGAAAATCAGTTTGAACAAGCATTTTTTAGTATTTCAATTTAATATAAAATATTTTTAATATAAGCAAAAACACATTCAAAGATGTCACTCAAGTATAAATTATTTTGTCAATTACTCTCAATTTTTATCTTATAAAGTATATAATTTAATCATTTATATCAATTTAAAATATTATATATAATATTAAAAAATATAAATTTAATTATTACTGGTTCAACCACAAATAGACCAATTCAATCAAAACATTGATCAATGCAAAACACTAATTGGCCAACACTCTACTTAAAAACCTAATAGCTCCTCAAGCCACATGCATAGAAGGGGAAGACTGAAATCACTTGTTTTTGCATTGCCAGTTCTCAAACAGGATTTGGTATGCTGTGATATCTTGGTTGGGTGTGGATTTCGTGATGCCAGAAGACATTTCCCAGCTATTTACTCAGTTGGTGCACTCACTAGAAGGACCAAGTTGAAAGCTATAAGACACATCTTTTGGCATTCTACTTGTTGGAGTATTTGGGGGCTGAGAAATTCGATTATATTCAGCCAGGGACAGCAGGAAGAAAGAGACATCCTTTTACGTATTAAAGCTTGTTCTTGGAAGTGGTTATTATACAAGAAGGGAGTTAAAGCAGCCTTTTCTTTTCCTCATGGTGCACAAATCCTTTGGGTTGCTTGTCATAGAATAGTTATTTTTGACTTAATAGGGGTCCTTTTTGTGGATACCCCTAGGCTTGAAAGATTAAATTGTTTTTTGTATAGTTCATCTGTACACCTTGCAAAGGAGCTATTATGCTCCCTTAGATTATCAATATATTATATACTTTGCCTTTCAAAAAAAAAAAAACTTAGCACACTTTGCCTATCCATTAGAAAATTGGCACACCCCTAAGTAAATTTCTCCTTTAAATATCAACATTCTCACTCTTAATTTACAATTTTTTTGCTTTGGTGTTACTTTTATATTGGGGTACTGGGACGGAGACATAGAAGGGGACAGGTGATTTGATTCTAGAAGTGGAAGCGGGAAGGATAGTGGACGGACTGAAGAGTGTTAAACTCAATGGGGACTTGCACCTGTATGTGAGAAGAAAGAAGGATGGGTAATAAACCGGTGTTTTGCATGTTCTTTTACAAGAGTTATTGCCTTGCTTTTAATCCAACTCATGTGATTTTATTGGCAAAAACTCAGGTAATTCTGATAAGTTTTTGCCTCTTTCCGCAGAATTTTCACATTTTCCAATCCCTGTCCTGGCTGAATCAAACTTAACAGAATTACAAGAGTTTTGCCAATAAAATCACAAGAAGTGAATTAAAAGCAAGGCAAAAACTCTAGTTGCAAACACCGGTTTATCAATGGGAAAGGTGTAATAAGGGGATTTCAACTAATGAAGAGAATAAGGAAGTGGGGGGTTTGATCAGAAGAGAGAAGCATAAAAGAGCAGACAACTAACAGCATTTGAATGGAAAAGATCCTGGCATGAAGGGATATAGAGAGCACGACATCATAGCGACGGTGTCGTGGGGAGCTCAAAATTTTGGCAATTTGCCTTGGTTGGGTACAGCTCATTGCATTTTCTGGATATCTTTCTCGTTTTCTCAACTATTTTCCAATTGCTCCCCTGTATTTTCACGAGGGAAGCTGAACTCTTCCAAACTTCTATTGTAGGATAGCAAACATTTAGTGATTACCAGTGATCTATCAGAACCTTAGAAACTTTTCAATAACAGCTAATTCTGCATTGCAATAATACGAAGTTTGCATCCGCTTTACAGCTATGCTAAGATATAGCATCAATTGAACAAACAACACACAACAAATGCCAAATAAAAGAATAATAATAACTTAC
This sequence comes from Glycine latifolia, assembly GCA_013407115.1. Taxonomy (NCBI): domain Eukaryota; kingdom Viridiplantae; phylum Streptophyta; class Magnoliopsida; order Fabales; family Fabaceae; genus Glycine; species Glycine latifolia. The sequence continues at coordinate 100,038 of QARZ01040746.1, read as the reverse complement.
CAAAGCAGCAGCACATCTGACATGGGATGATGGATTTTGCGACGTAGCAATCTTAAGTTCTCCTTTTCTGATGTTATATGGTAAGGGTTGCATCCCAGCAATGTTTGGTCTAGTAAGCTTAACATGAGCATGAGGATAACTTCTAATACCAACTGCATACAGAAAAGAACAATAAATAACTTATTCCATGATTTAAGCAACTTCCAACTTCTGAGACACTAAAGTCAACATTATGTTTACTAGAACTGAGCACTTTCAAGATGTATAAAATATTGTACCTGGTAAATATAGAGGTGAAGTGCCAACACAACTTGCCATTGGAGTCCACTTCTTGACTATGACCATGCAAAAAATGCTAGCTGTTAGCATGATGAGGCAGATAACTAAATATAATTTTCAAACAGAATGTATACGATGAACAAAGAGGTAGTTGTTAAACAGAGACATGGGAATAAGTGCACGGAGTTGTACTTTAATTCATTTTACAAGATTGTATATTTAGGCCATGTTTGAACTTTGAACTAATTCCTAGCAAGAATTCAGTTTAATTCTTTATTGAGTTATAAATGAATTCTAGTGTTTGACATCATTTGAGAAGTTGCACATAACAAGTAATAAGTAAATAAAGATAGTAATAAATTACTTAGTAGTTTGCTAAATAGGGAAGGTGAATGCTACAAATTTTCAATTACAGAAAAGCATTTCTGCCTAGGAATTTAAATATATCTGTTAGCTTATGATGAAATATTCCAAGGACTTGGAAGCTGACTTTTAATAGGAAATATTGGATGAAAAAACCATACCCTAAGCATAAGAACATAGAGGCCAAGGACTGGTCCTCAGAGGTTTGGCATCCAGGTGAGCAAGAGAGATCAAAATCAACAAACAGGACATTTACAGAACATCGGACTTTAATTAACCAGCGATTTTGTGTTTGTAGCATAAAACAAAATTATAGCAACATGGTACAACCTTAAGAGGGTAACGTTTTAAACTTTAAGTTAAATATGACTAAGTAACATCAAACAATTTAAAAAGATCCCTACTTTGACATTGAATAAGCTTTCCATAAGTACAACTGTGGACAGTAACAGAGGACAACCACAATTCAGTGAGGATAACAAAAAGCTCTGTTCATGTGTGAGCGAGATAGACACTGCAGGCCAGAGCAAGAGATATTTGGATGTCCCACATTTATTAGTAAAGTTAATTGTAATACAAGGGCAGGATATAATCCTAGGGCTAAAAGAATTCCCAACTCTCAAATCCTACGATTTTCACAGAACTCATTCTCTAGTTTCTAACTTGAATTAGAGACTAATCCAAAATAAACTACAAATTGAGGATTAAATTCTATCAAATTCTCAAATTTCAGGTATTCCAAACATTCCCTTGGGTGTGTTTGGGAGTTAAGTTTTGATGGGAAGGAAAGAGACGAAAATATTTTAAAAATGAAAGAAACAAAATGATAAATTAGCATAGCCTTAATATCCTACTCTTTTGTTTATTTTTACAAACACTACATAACTAAATTTAAATTTAAGAAATTTGTCCTCCCCTCCCTTGCCCTCCAAAACGAATGAATTGACTCAGATAATTGAATAAAAAAAGAAAAATCGATGATAGCAAAGAAACACAAAGACTCGGAATAAAAAAAGTGCGCAATTGAAACCTGCGTAGAAAACGTATGGTGTCATCGCAAGGGAGAGAAGAGGGCGTTACCGTAGAATGTACGAGAGACAATGGTGTTGGTGATGTTGTTGGGGTTGGTGTTGGTGGCGAAGGTTATGCAGCGTTGCGTTTGATGGGGGAGTTCTAAACTTGAGAATGGCGGTGAATCGCAAACCGGGTTGGGGTATTCGGTACTCTTTTTTTTTTTTTTAATTAAAGGGTATTGGATACTTTTAGAAGAAAAATTGTCTAAATATAAAAAAATAGGCAACATATGTAACTGTTAACATCACAATTACTAGGGGGAATATATTTTAAATAAAACAAAGAAAGGTTTAGAAGTTATAAAAAATAAGGAAAGGAAGTAATTAACTAAAAAATAGTGGAATAATTGTTAATAAATAAATAAATTGATGGAGGTTAAAACTGTTTAAAAAATGTATACACCAAATGAGATAATTCACATTATTAATAGTTATAGATTCTATTTTGAGATTAAAACATTTTTTTAATCGTGTTTGATAACTATAATTTATATAAAGCGAAAATGCAATTTTGGTCCCCTAGTTTTCTAAATTCATGATTTTAGTCTTCTTGATTTTAAATAATAATATTTGGTTATCTAGTTTTATAAATTTGCAATTTTAGTCCCTGCTAGATTATTAACTAATAATTGTGATTATTAGAGATATTAAATTGATTAAAAATTAAATAAAATTATTAATCATTAAAAAATTTAATAAAAGATTATTAATCCTAATGTAATGTTACTGTCGATGGAATCGCTTGTGACTGTGAAGGTAGAAAAAGTGTTTGTGGAGAAGACGCGGAGCACAATGTTGTGAAAAATTAGGATTAATAATTTTTTATTCAATTTTTCAATAATTAATTATTTTAATTAATTTATAATTATTTCATAACTCAATTAATTAGAATTATTTGTTAATAATCTATCAAGAAGACTAAAATCACCAATTTATAAGACTAGGGAACCAAAATTGTAATTTAGCGTTTATATAATTATAATCATAGTTATTAAACTTGCCTCGGACCAATTGGGTTGACTAGTTGGCTCGGGAATCAGACACCTAATCGGTCCAGGTAACACGTTGGATTGAATCCACATATAACTTGGTGTGACCCGATCTGACTCGGTGCGACCCGGCCTCAAACTAGTAACCCATTTGACTCGGTGGGTCATGTATTTTTTTATTTTTTTTTTAACAGTTGAACAACATCACACATATTAGAAAAATAAATTTATACCTTACACTTGTGTTGTTTATAGATTTACTTATATTTTTTACCAAGCATAACCACGTCTTGAAATTTGAGATGATAAAGTTGTTATCATTTTCAATTTTCCCTTGACTAATTTTTGTGTGTATTAGATTGTGTTTGTCATTTTCTTTTATTTGTAGAAATAGAACATGGTACCAGGGGTTTACAACACTCACACACCCTACTCAACCAACTAAGCTAGACCCCCTTGGTAGATTTTGTTTGTCATCATACAACAATAATATATATTTTAAATTTTAAATTTTAACTTAAGGTTGTTTATATATATTGAATTCTAAAAAAATATGTTGCATGCTCAAAATTCTAAACAAGTTCATACTTTTGCTTCTAAATATGTTGAATTTCATTAAACTTCAAATCTCAAGTGTCTAGGTTTACATGTTATCAAATTATTTAGATTTTTTTTAATATAGACCAAGTCATGTGGGTCAACTTATGACTCATTAGGTTGACCCCTGATCCAGTATCCCGACCGAGTCAATGTTCGGTCTGAATCTGAAAATACTGATTATAATATAATATTTGTTAGATCAAAGCTTGAAGCCCTTAGTTTTAGTTTTGGTTTGATAATTTTGCAATCCCTAACATGTTTAATAGATGAGACATATATGTATTAAGTGTTTTTAGACTAGGCATGTATGTGATATAGTCTAAGTATTTTTCATGCTTAATGTTGATCAAGTATGAAGTGAATGAAGTATTCAAGTTCTCTAAGTTTCCTAATAACTTACTTTTACTTGAAATTTGGCTAGAAGCATGGAATTAATCGATTGTCTAACTTGGTAATCGAGTGACCAAGCCACTTTAAAAAGAAGAAAAGAGCTATAGCTTAGGATAATCAATTGCCTCATTGGACAATCAATTATCCAACAACTGGAAACAAAGAGAAGCTCTCTGTGTGATTCTATAATCAATTACCATATATGACAATTGATTATCCAGGCAACACAGAAGAAACAAAGATACTCGTACTGAAACGAATTAATCGATTACCCAATTTTTGGAAATGCAGAACGAAATGGATGTTGACGAATGAATCGATTGCCTAATTTTATGATCGATTAGATCTATTTTAAGTATAAAAACTTATAATACCCCTATATGTTTCTTTATTGGAGACTCTTGATACATTTGATCTTGAAGAAAAATATTTCAAGAGAGTCTTCTTCTAAAAGGATTGCATTGCATTTAGTTTGAAGATTGAAGTTGATCAAAGAATCATTCATTCTACCATCGTGAATTGACCATCTCTTGAAGAGAACTTTAAGATATTTAAGATCTATACATTCAGGTGTATTCAATCCTTTCTCTTACATTCATTTTAGGTTGTGATTCTTGGTTGGGATTACTAAGAGGTTTAGAGAATTGATAGTTTCAATTCTGGGTCTTTTATTGTATGTTTCAAAGGAAAGATTAGAATTTCTTTTAGGGAATTGTGTGTGCATAGTATTTGTACTTGATTCTCTGAATAGTGAAAGTTCTAAAAGGTCTTAGAACAACTAGATATAGGTCTTGATTGGACTGAACCAATATAAACTCTTGTGTCCTTCTATTTTTATCTTAATTCTTAGTCTTGAATTCATCTTGGTATTGCATTTGATCTCTAAGGGCCATAAATACTCTATTTGTACATTTGTTATAATCATAAAAGTTTTCTTGATTGTATTGATCTTTTTTGTATGATCTTTTGAGATAACTTTGATTAATTCAAAAGGTTTGTTTTAATTTGATTAAAGAACTTGTTTGTAAAGATTTTGAAAAAATTTATTCAACCCCTCCCCCTTCTAGATTCCCAACTGATCCAACAATTAGTATCTAGAGCTAGGGTTTTGAAAATTAATCAAGATTTTGTCAAAAGTTTCTGATCATGGATGACAATCAATTGTCATTCGTTAAAGGTGCGTCCACTAATAGACCTCCACTCTTTTGTGGCATGAACTACTCTTTTTGGAAAGTTTAGATGAAAATCTTCATGAAATCTAATAATAAAGGCATTTGGAGTGCAGTGGTAAATGGATATATCGTTCCAAACCATGTAGTTGATAACAACACTATAGATAAACCTTATGAATCATGGTCTCAAGAAGATATTCAAAAAAAGGTGAATATGACTTCAAGGCAATGAGTATTATACATTCCTCATTAAATTTTGATGAGTTTTTCAAGGTGTTTGCATGCACAACCACTAGAGAAATGTGGGATCTGATTTATTGATATTTATAGGCCTTTTGATGTTAATTCTTTTGGAAAGGAAAGATACTTTATCACCTTTATTAATGACTATTGACGTTATGGTTATGTCTACTTACTGCATGAGAAATCTCAGGCAGTGGATGCCTTAGAAATTTACTTGAATAAAGTAGAAAGAAATTTGACAGAAAGGTGATAATAAGCGAGGACTGGTGTCGACAATGACAAACGAGACCTCTAAACTGGTTTTGGCCAGCTAAACTGAGCTTGTGATGCGACAAACATGAATAGAGTTTGGACACAAGCACCACAACTGCGGGAACAATGACGAGTACGATAGCGACAGTGAAAGGCGAGAGGCAAGGGTTCTACACAGCAGGTCTTTGGCGCGTGAGAGATCTCAAATGAGAATATGAATGGTTGTGTTTTAATGTTAGGCTCAATTTATATTAAAACCATTGTTAACACACGAGCTTGAACATTGGTTCAAACAAAACTGATGTAGATGCGTGACACACAACATCAATTTTTAATGAAACCGATGTTGAGTTAGAACCGATGTTAACAACGTGCAATTATTTTCAAAAATACTACCATGCATTTGTTAACATCAATTTTCATAAAAATTGATAATAACAGAGCGATGTAATACATATATTTTATAGTAGCGTGAACCTTTTTAATTGACATTACAAATTATCTGTATGCTATAATCCTAGTATTCCAATTCAAAAATTACTTTTATTAAAATATATATAACAAATACAAAATTTTAACAAATAAAGATGATAAAAAAGCTCCCTTAGTGCCTCACTCCCTCACTCCAAAAAGAAAACTCCTTGCTCCCTGCCTCAACGTTGAAACCCTACTCCCTGCCTCACTCCCTCGCTCACTGCCAAGGCGGCACCTCACTTCCTTTGAGTGTAAGTTCGTCCCTGCTTCCTCTTAGTTTTTGTTGCTTCGATTTAAAAATTGTAGGTCCATATCTGCCTCAGGTGTTTACAACCTAGTCTCGTAATAAGGCTAATTAATATAAATAATATAAATTTAATTTTTATTTAGACAAAAGGGGCAAAATGAGCAATATTTAGGGATATGGGGCTGCCTAACACGCCCAAGCTAGGCGTGTTTAAACACGCCCAAGCTAGGCGTGTTAGGGTCCCATGTCCCTATATATTAGTCCACTTGCCCCTCATTTAAGGAATCCGCCTTCTCTCTAGAAAGTGGGTGTTGATTTCTCTGAAGCGAAGCCCTGCCGAATTCGAAGCGCGACTGACAAGTAATTAGGGTTCTGTGTAGAAGTTGTTGTGCTTCAGGATCTACAGCTTGGGATAGGATATTTTGTGAAGATTAGCGTTGGAAAGAAGTAAGTTCTAAACCCTAAACAATGTTGCATATTATTTATAGTTGTTAGCGACATAGTTGTTAGGTTCATAGTGTATATGTTTACGTCTTAGGGTTTAGATTTAGTGTTGAAATTGTCATTAGGGTTTATGGGGTGATCAGGGTTTAAGTGGTACGGCTTAGGGTTTAGGTTTAGTGTTGAAATTGTCATTAGGGTTTATGGGGTGATTAGGGTTTAA
>QARZ01040746.1:50804-67822 GCA_013407115.1 Glycine latifolia | reverse complement strand
TTGATCTGAGGACCGATGCGATTCAAAATCAACGGAGAAAGTGCAGGGAGAATAACCTAGCTCCTCTGCAATCGAGATCGGAGGCAAAAGTGGCGAAATCAAACTCCGAGAAAACTCGATGTTCGTGCAATGTATCGCGCACAACTTCAACTCTTGCGCTACGTCCCTTCATTGCTCAAATCCGAGAGCCCCTGATTCATGCGAGAGAGAGAACCACTACTACTTACAGTTGAAATGAACCCTTGCTTTTTGACTTTTGAGTAATAACAAATAACAAATAATGTAATTTTTTTAGGTTGGTGTCTAAATTAGGTGACACGGAGTTATGAAGTAATATGGAACATATGAAAAAGCTTAAAAGAACAAAACAAATAGTGAAAAATATTTTCATTTGTGGCCATTTATAATGACCGTCAGAAATATTTTGTCAGTAAAATATAACTTTTTTGTAGTGATTTTTCAAAGATTAGATAAAGTTTTGAAGCAAAAAACTCTGGACATAGCTCTCATTAATTAAGGAAGTCCTTCTTTGGACTTCTCTGGACTTATCTATAAGATATATTATAGATTGCTTTATTCTTACATGTTTGTCGCTATTTTTAATTCCAAAGTGGTGGTAGAAATTAGGGGTGCTCAAAATTTAGGTATTTACATTACTATAATCATATCTAATATAAGACCATCACTAGCTTGCAAACTGAAACCTTTTTCTAAAGATTTGAGACTTTTGGAGTAGCATTATCTTGTGTTGTTTGTCTTTACTAGGTAGAGAGACACTTTTTTTTCTTTGAATTTTGTTTCTTCAAAATTGTTTCATCATCCAGCTTTTTTTTTTTATTCGGTAAGTTTTGAAAAAGTCACATTTGAAAAAGGTCTAACTCATTCTCTCGAGATTTGTCAACAGGTGAGCCCTTACTTGGATGTAAGACCTAGTGAATAAGATTTCACACAAATTGCATTTGATCATAGCATTTTCCCCGCCAAGAGTCTTTCTTAATTTCTTGATTTATCTCCATAGGGATTTGATTTGATCCTCTTGCTCCATAGCTTCATTAGCATCACTCATCTCTACAATAAAAAAATGGATACAATAAGAATTTAGCAAAATGAAACATTGAACAAAACCTATATATGTATGAACATGCACATATATGTATGAACAAAAAAATGTATATGAACTCACTTCCAAGAGGATACAAAATATTGAGTTTATTATTTTAAATTCTCACCAAAGCAATCCAAATATATGAGCAACGTAGATATACAAAAAACTTAAAAAGCTAAAAGAAAAATTAATGACATATAGGTTCATTAAAACATGGCATATAAGAATAAAACCATGGCGTTGAGGGTGAATTTAATATCTGGATTTGAAAAACACCATGTAATTTGATGCACTCTGGAAATTAATAATATCAATACCACTTCGATTATGTATGAACGAGCACATTGAACATTGAAGTAAAGCATTTCAATTAACAATATCAATATCAATACCTTGAGTTCTGCATGCGGTGACGAAGTTTTGATTGAGTGTTTTTAGTTTAATATTTTTATATTCTTCTTAGTTTATTTTACTTCTCTTGGATTTTTATTTTCTTAATCTAACTCAGTTTTTGTCTTAGACAAACAATTGGACTTAATTGATAGTTGTTGCTTATTTTCAGATTTTTTGCTTGCTTGACCTATCTTCCTTGTGCAAAACCTAGAGGATTCTACAAAATTCCAAATGGAGCATATGAGTATTCCATGGAAAGATAAGGAAAAAATCTACAATTTTGTTAGAGATAATTCGAGGGCAATTATGTCATTTTGAGGGTCATTTTAGGCTTGGAAGTCAGAACCCTTCCACTTGAGTTTTGGGCTGCGAGTTGGGCTTTGATTAGTGTAATTATCATATTTAGTTAGATTAGATGGGCCTAATCAGGGCCCATCATTTTCTACTGACTCATTCACTATATATTAGTGCAATTCTTTAGTTAAAAATATAAATTCATTTTGTACAAACAAAATTTTTAGTCTTTTTACAAGTTTTCATAATTAAAATATTCTCTGTCTTTTTTTTCTCAATTCTTCAATTTTCTTCTTCATTTCATTTTTGTTCTTCTATTTTCTTGCAGAAATCACGTGGCTTTTCCACTAAAGATGATCATAGAAGGCTAAGTAATCAATCAATCCAAGGATCCAGTCCAAGCAAGGAAAATTTGAGTTCTGGTTTGGTATTTCAATTTCTGTGTGAATGTTCATTTTCTTCTTCAATCCTCTATTTTATTTTCATGATTATGAATGTGTTTAGGATTGAAAACGTAATAGGTTATTGATTCATTTCCTAATTTTGAATTTTAATCCCATATTGTTTGGATGATATTTCAATTAGGTTTGTGGTTTCAATTAACTTAGGAGTTAATTCAATTGAACTGTCTCTAATGACATTGAATGAACTTTCATATCAAGATCATTATCTGAGAACTATGATAATTCGCATTGCTTGGTTTGATGAATTAGATTGATATTCTTTAATCTGTTTTACAATACCTTTTATCAATTTTGTCAGTTTCTACATTTTTCTTCAACTTTAGTTTGTGTTTTTGCAATTTTTGTTCATTGCTTACAAATTGTTCGATAAAAATCCCCCTATTGTTTATCAGTGAATTGAAGTTGGAACCAAATTGATTGTATCTTCGAGTCGACCTAGGTTAACCCTATGCTAAAAAATTAGCGTAGTTTTATTTGTTTTGAAGCAATGCGACCTTAGTAATCAAAATCGATGTCGTTGCTAGGGATATGGTTCATTGTGTGCTAAATTTAATTCACTCACAATTAAATAATAACATATGTATAAATTGACATTAGTATAAATAAAAAATTGCATTCTGCTGCATAATTGCACTTTATTGCCTATTTGCATTGTTGCTGTTATTGTTATGTAGTGTGTGTGAAGTAGTGGTGCAAAAACAAAAAAAAAAAAAAGAAAAACAGAGTAGTAGCAGAGAGAGGAGTGGTGTAGTGTAGTTGTGTTGTGTGTTGTGTGTTCTAGAAGTGATTTGTCTTGTGGAGTTTGGCTGCGCAATTTGGTGTTCAAAGTTTATCCCCCCATTTTGAGCAAAAGTAACTCCTTTCGGTTTTGGTTTGGGTCAAAATTTGTAAATTCAGACTCTAAGTAGGAGTTTTAGTGTAGGGACATTTTGGTCATTTCATAGCAAACTAGCTCAGAATGGATTGAAAATTTACCAAAATGTAGAAAAAATTAATACATCAAGTTGACCCTGTGAGGGACAAACATGGTCATTGGGGATCCAAATTGTCAAATTCAATTATCTAGGCCACTTTTGAATTTATTTTGTGTTTTCATGATTTTTAAAAATCACCAAAAAAAAATACAAAAATCAAACATTATTTTTAGACATTTACTGTGGTGTTTTTGAATTTTTTTAAAATTGTTTGAGGCGATTTTCCATTTCTGTTTCATTTGAGCGAATATTGTAAATAGTCCTGGTAGAGTAGTTGGCTGTTATTTCTGTGATTTCTATTACTTATGAGTTGAACTATGCATGACTAGATCCAAATCAAGTGACATGCATTGATCCTGAGATAGATAGGACATTTCACAGGTTGAGCATAAATAATAGAAGTGTAGTGCATGCTAGTCTAGTTCTAGATAGTATAGTATATACTGAGTCTTCTGTTTCTGAGTCTAGTTTTAATTCTAAACATCTTGATTCTGAAATTTTTGTTGATACAATGGTTGATAACAACCTAACTCTTAAGGAATTGGCTACACCTGATGTTGTTTATCAACCTTGGTGTATTCAATATCCTAAGACTGATGTTAGTTATGAGCTAAAATCTGGATTGATCCATTTGCTTCCAAAGTTTCATGGTCTTGCAGGTGAAGATCCAGACAAACATCTTAAGGAGTTTCATGTAGTGTGTTCCACCATGCGACCACATGACATTCATAAGGACTATGTGAAGATAATGCTTTTGGAGAAATTCTTTCCTGCATGACATTCATGAAGGCATTTTCATTCTCTATGGATGGTGTGGCTAAGGACTGATTGAACCTTCAACCAGATCCTATCAATACTTAGACAAATATGAAGGGACAGATTTTGGAGAAATTCTTCCCTACATCTAGAACAACATCCATCTGAAAAGAAATTTGTTGAATAAGACAAATATTTGGAGAGACATTATATGAGTACTAGGAGAGATTCAACAAGCTGTGTGCTAATTGTCCCGACCATCAAATTAGTGACCTGTTATTGGTCCAATATTTTTATGAATGATTAATGTTAATGGACAGGAGTATGATAGATGTAGTCAGTGGAGGCACTTTAATGGACAAGACTCCTCTTGCAGCAAGACAATTGATTTCTAACATGGCAGCTAATTATCAGCAATTTGGTATTGGAGGTGCTGCAACATCCAAGGCTGCTGCAAATGAAGTTTTTGTTTCTATGATTGCTGATAACCACAGGTTGGAGAACAAATTGACAAAATTAACATCCCTTGTGAGACAACTTGCCATTGGTCAACAATAGAATGTGATGGTAGCCAATCAACCTAGGCTATGTGGTATCTGTTGTGCACCTGATCATCCAACATATGCATGTCCCACTCTCCAAGAAATAGAACAAGCTACTAAAGTTTCTGCCATACAACTTGGACTGCTATTCAGAAACAACAATATAATCCTTATAATCCTGGTTGGAGAGATCAACCAAATTTGAGGTATGGTTCTAATCCACAACAACAATAGCAGACACAACAACAACAACCATTCAAACCTTAACAAGAGCAATATTAACCCTCCACCATCAAATACCAAGCTCCATCGTTCAGACAACAACCACAATTCCAGCAGCCTGCACCTACACCTGCTAACCTGTGCAGAGCAATTTCGGACCTTCCTTGGAAGACCTGATGAAGCAAATGACAACCAGCAACATTCAGTATCAACAAAAAGTCAGCACCACCATCCAAGACCTGCAAACTCAGATTGGACAGTTAGCTACAACTCTTAACCAGATGCAACAACAAGGTTCTGACAACATTCTAGCACAACCAATTATTAATCCAAAGAATGTGAGTGCTATTACCTTGAGGAGTGGCACGGAGCTTCCAAATTCAATAAATGCTAGTGCCAAAATTGATGCTGGTAAAAAATTGATGATGGTGCCAAAACAGATTCTGAACTAAAATAGATTCCTCTACCTTTTCGTTCTAGATCCATTTCTGCAAAGAAAGTGGAGCTTGATTCTGGTATGCTTGAGACTTTTAGGAGGGTGGAAGTCAACATTCCCCTATTGGATGCCATTAAACAGATTCCAAAATATGCAAAGTTCTTGAAGGATTTGTGCACCCACAAAATGAAGCTGAAAGGAAATGACCAAGTGAAGATGGTGTTTCTGTACTTATACATGGCAAAAATGTTGTTGTCATTCCACCATCCACCTTGCCACAAAAGTGCAAAGATTCTGACACTTTCATTGTCCCTTGCACTATTGGAGATCATACTTTTATAGATGTCATGCTTGACCTTGGAGCCTCAATCAATGTCGTGCCCACATCAGTTTATAGATCACTACATCTTGGTGATTTGAAACCCACTGGTGTTGTCATTCACTTAGCCAATAGGAGTGTTACGCTTCCACTTGGAGTTATTAAAGATGTGTTGGTGCGAGTTAATGATTTGATTTTTCCAGCAAATTTTTACATTTTGGATACGAAGAATGAGTCTTCCATCCATGGTTCCACATTGATCTTAGGGAGACCATTCTTGATGACAGCCATGACCAAAATTGATGTGCACGCAGGAACTTTTTCCATGGAATTTGGTGATGACGTTGTCCATTTCAACATTTTTGAGGCCATGAGACATCCTGTAGAGGAGCATTCTATTTTTCTTGTTGATATCATTGATGTTGCAGTAGATAATGTAGATATTTGTACAAATTTACTTTCTGAATTTTCTGATTTTGATCTTGGTTCTTGTAATTGTACCTATGATGATTTTGCTATTGTGTGTAGTATTTGTGCAGAGATTTCCTCTGCACTTCACTCTGATTATGTTGCAGGTACAGGTGAAAGTGCTGATTCTCCTATCTCCCTTCCATCAGCCACCAACTTTTCCATGCCTTCCACCATTCAACCACCTTCCTCGGAGCTGAAGCCATTACCTGAGCACCTTATTTAGATGATGCTTAGAAGCTTTCAGTCATCATATCTAGAAGCCTATCACTTGAGCATGAAGAGAATTTGTTGCATGTTTTGAAAGGCCACAAAAAGGCCATTGGATGGACACTTGTTGACCTTCCTAGAATGAATCCTTCATTTGCATGCATCGGATAGTCTTGGAGAGGTTGGCAGGTAAATCCCATTATTGCTTTCTTGATGGTTTTTGAGGTTACATACAGATTCATATTGCACCAGAGGACTAACACAAGACCACATTCACCTATCCATTTGGCACATTTGCCTACACCAAGATGCCCTTTGGCCTATGCAACGCACCTGGCACCTTCCAAAGATGCATAGTGAGTATCTTATTTGATTTATTAGAGAGTTGCATGGAGGTGTTTATGCTTGACACCGAACAATCTCCATCGACACCAGACAATCTCCCTCGACACAAGACAATCTCTTTCGCCCGCAAGCTGGCTTAGAGCTTGGAGGGCTTATGTACTGTCCAAGATCCACAAAATATACATGGCAAGTGACATGTTGTTTTAACATGCACGTCAGACCTCCATGTTAGTCCTGACACAGAAGAACATACACCTCGCCCTTAACAGCTGAGCTACTAGGCCGAACAGGTTATCTCTAATACCTCATTATTTGAATATTAACGATAATGTTGCAACCTCCTTATCAAGTGACAAATACTCAATTATCTATAAGATACATATTATCTGTAAGTTACAATTATATACTAGCTATTATCTACAAGCTGGTAATTATCTGCAAGGATTGTTACACCGTTGTAATATCCCCGACAAACAAGGACCCGCAGCTCCTACTCTACTCTATATATAAGTATCGGGTTCTATCTCACCCTTTTCATCATTCATTCTCACCTAACTCACTTATTTACTTTAGCATCAGAGTCTTTTGTTTTGTAGGTCCTACCTCTTGTTCTCTTTACAAAGGGTACTCATCATCCGACTACGAGATCGTGGAGCCTACCTTGACAATGTCCACCCTGACGTGAGACAGATCCAAATTTTGGTAAGTACATTATTTAATCAATTATAATCTCCAATTAGATTGTTTTGTGATCACCAATAATTTTGACAATATAATCACTTTGGTATCCATTGACAAATATTTTCCCTATTTCTGGTTGCTTCTGGTTACAAGAATGAAATCGTGTTTCCAATTGCTTAATTGAAGTTGTCTTGGAAAATTAAAATTCAACATCAATTCGTAAATGATATGCTGTTAAGAAAACTGATTAAGCATGATTTTAATTTGCAAATCTTTCTGTCAACCTTCATGCTGTTAGTTGCATTGGCGCTAAGCGATTAGTGAGAAGTAACCATTGTCCACGTGTTGCGTTGTAATTGGTCGGGACCACAGTTGACGTGGTGGTCCCCAAGCATAATATAATTTCTCGACCTTGGAGAGGTAAATAAATAAACAAACTAGCTAAAACACCATTAAAAATAAGGGTTGTTATTAAGATTTGGGATTTAATGAGTTATTTGAGATTCAAAACTAAGGATAATTGATATCCACATTTTATGAAAAAAAGTTTATGATAAAGAGGATATTCTGTTCCCGCCATATTGTATTTCTCATTCTCCACTTGTGTCATTGCCTTCTCCAATCTTAGGTTAAGTTTTTTCATCTTTGATCTTCCACCATGTCATTCTTGTTTTATTTTTCTATTTTGGTAATAAGCACACAATCTCTCAAATCGATCATGGCTGAATTTCCAGGTTCGTGTGATTAACCCATCAAGTTCTTTTATTTGTAGTGTGTGCCATCGTATATTTTATGCCATTCTTTTTCATTTGATGAGTTATTGATTCTTGTTTTAATCTCTTAATTTTCAAAAAAATATGCAACAAGGAGTCATTGGGTAAGGAAATTTATGCGTCAACAAGGGAGAGGAGAGTGAGAATGATGCATGATTTTAAATTGCGGTTGTAAATGCTCTAAGTAGTTCTTTCACCATCTTGCAGTCTTGGGTTATTCATTGTTTATAAATGTTGAATTACTTGCACTACTAGAAAAGGTGCATTTTACGACATCCATTTAAAGTCAGTTGTCGCGGAACCAATGTAGTTTGGAGGGCGGTGGAAATTTTGTAATTAAATGAACATTTCGAAGACGGTTGTTAGCATAACTCATCTTTGTATTGGCAAAACTACAACGGTTATCATTTAACCGTCTTTTTTTCCTGACCGTCCTAGAATTTTTTAAAAAAACGATGACGTTTTGCTTTAACAGTATAATTAAACTCATTTTGCTTTATTAGCATAACTCGTCTTCGTTTTGCTTTGTATTGGCACGTTTACAAACTCATTTTGGTGCCCTAGCTACACACTCCTCCAAATTAAACTCCAACGATGCTCTCCCTCTCTGACAAGTGCACTCAATCTCTCACCCCTGACCGTCGTGGCCTCCGTGTTTCTGTTGAAGTGAGCCTTCGGTGTCGTGGCCTCCATCTCAGCCTCATTGGCTGGCTCATCTGCAGCTTCCACGTGTCGTTTCAACTTGGTGTGGCACCGTTGTGAAATCCGAAGTTGAGGTGTGCTAGTTGTTCATGGTCCCCATGTTGCTTTCATTTTTTAAGTTGTAAAAGAACATATTGCTTTTTTTATCACTACCCCATGCTTACTGGAGTCACACACACTGGTCTGACCACGACAATTCTTCTGTCTTTCATCTTCCCTGAAAATGTCTTCACGCTTCTTCTAAAACTTTGAATGGAGAGGATAAAAAATGAAAACTTTGAAATGGGTCTTCAAGTGGGTCGGTGAGACGGGTCATGAATAAAACTCATCAATTCTAATTATTTGCTATTTACAACCATAAAATCAAATTCGCAGCCTAAAATTACAAGTGCAGAGGTTCTGATTTCGAAGCTTAAAATGACCCTCCAAATGACAGAATTGGCCTTGGGCTATTTCTGGTAAACTTGTAGATCTTTTTGTTATCTTTCCAGGGACTCCTAGAACGCTCCATTCGGAGTCTTGTAGAGCTCTGTAGGCCCTGCACAAGTCAGATACGTAAAGTGAGCAAAAATCCAAAAATGCGCAACAAATAGCAATTAAGCCCACTTACTAGCCTAAGACAAAAACTGAATTAGAATAGGAAAATAAAGGTCCAAGAGAAGTCAAATAGGCTAAGAATGATATAAAAATATTTAACTAAAGGCACTCCATCAAAATACCCCACACTTAAACATTTGCACTCCTGGGCAAAACTAAAAGAAAGATTAAGAGAAAATTTCAAACTAAAGTAAATCAAAAATTTAAAATAAAAGTATGAACAAGGCACACATATTTTTCAATGTATCCTAACAATGCACAAAAGTGAGAAAGATGAAAAATGGAAGAATGATATTAAGGTAACAAACAATCCATGAAAACATGATCACAAAGCACAAAGTGAGAAAGTAGTCAAGTTTAGAATTAAGAATGTACCAAGGTGATAGAAATCTCTCAAAGGGCAACACTCAACCTCATATAATGTGTATGACTTTGTGTTTATACTCAAACACCACATGTAACTAGCACATCCAAGTATTGACAAGACTTTAGTTCATTCAACTTGAAATACACATGCATCAAAAGATCAATAGGACTTTATAGGCTTGTAATGAATGGCTTAGGTAAAGGTGGATAAGAAAAGGATATTTAGGCTAAAACTTAAGAGAAAAGAGGGGCAATGGGGAGCAAGCCAACAAGTTAAAAGAGGGGTAGAAACAAAGAATTGAGATTTAAAGGAATTTACAAGGATGAAAATCAACCATAACAACTTTTATTTCATTTTTTTTTCTTTTTCTTTGCATTTCTTTTTCCTTGTTTATGCTTTTTTTTTCTTTGAACGTTTGCTTTGTAAACTATTTCTTTTCTTTTCTATTCTTTTCTCATCATCATTTTTTCATTTTTTTTTTCAAAACAAAACAAAAGCAAATAAAAATACCCCACACTTGTTTGAAACCCACTCCCAAAACAATTCCAAAGCCCCTTTCCTCCCTAAAGCTAGGATAACATGGTTTTCCATTTTTTTTTTGTAGTTTGCAATGGGTTATATAAGAAAGAAAAGGCTAATGGCTCAAAAAGGGTGACAATGGATATCAACACAAGGATAGGTTTATTTGGCTAGTGGCTAAAAGAATGAAGGCCTAAATCATCTCAATCAAAGCATGTGCAACAAGGAATGTCAAAAGAAGCAAGGCAAAACATAGAGTAATCTAGCACAAGGGTGAATTCACACATGAAAGAACATATCCACAAAGGCTCAAAAACTCACAAGGCACAATTCTATCACACATGATTCATTTTAAATTCTATTCCTCAATCCTACTTATCACTTCAACAATTGCAACAATGATTCACATCAAGCATGAAACCTCTCAATCCAACCAAATTTTTAACATTTCTCACAATTTATGCAAGTTAGAAATTCTATGAAAAACATAAAAAAGTGCCTAAATTCAATAAAAACAGCAACAAAACAGAAACAACAACATAAACAGACAGAAAACAGAAACATACAGACTCAAAAACTAAAACAGACAGATAAACAGAAAATCGAATGTATAAACAAAAACGTAAGCAGAAAACAGACAATAACCAGAAAACAGATTTTTGAAATCCTTCACCCCCCACTTGAAATGCACATTGTCATCAATGTAAGCATGCAAAGAAATGCAAACAAAGAGACAACAAATAAAATAAGGGGAAAGGAAACTCCCAAAATGTCGTTCAATGCACATCCCAAACATAATTAGATGCATCACACATGAGCTAAAAGGGAAACTCCCAATCATGTGGCTGCATGATGGGAAAGGTAGTTAGCTTCTTCCTCAATTCCTCCAATGCCTCTTTGCAGAGCTGGTCAATTATGAAATCTACGTCTTCTTGGAGAAGGTTGGACAATGGTAATGCAATCTTACTAAAATCCTGAAGGAATCTCCTATAAAAACCTGCATGTCCAAGAAAAGAACGTACTTCCCGCACAGAAGCGGGGTAAGGCAAATAAGTAATCACATCAAAAATAGTGGAATTTTTCCTCCTCTGTGGCTGCCTCACTGATCTAGAGTCATCCTTCAAAAGTATCCGATCCATCCAGATGGAAGGATTAATTCCAGGAAGATCAGCAAGTATCCATTCAATGGCCTGTTTATGGTCTCTCAAAACATACATCAACTTCTCTTCATGCTCCATGGACAGACTACTAGATATGATGACTGGAAGCATCTGAGCATCATCTAAATATGCATACTTGAGGTGCTCAGGTAGTGACTTCAGCTCCAAAGATGGTGGTTGAACAGTGGAAGGTAAGGAAAGAGTAGAGGCTGAGGAAAGTGGAATAATAGGCTCAGAACCTGTATCTGTACCTGCAACACAATCAGATTGAAGTGCGGAGGAAATCTCCGCACAAATACTACACACAACAGTAGAATCATCACAGGTACAATTACAAGAACTAAAATCAAAGTTAGCAAATTCAGAAGAAAAATCAGAAAGTAAATCAGAAATATCTACACTATCTACTACAGTATCTATGATATCAAGAAGAAAAACATAATGCTTTTCTACGGGATGTCTCATGGCCTCAAAAATGTTAAACTGGACAATGTCGTCACCAAACTCCATAGAAAGAGTTCCTGCATGCACATCAATTTTAGTCCTAGCTGTCATCAAGAATGGTCTTCCTAAGATTAATGTGGAACCATGACTAGAAGAAGACTCATTCTCCATGTCCAAAATATAAAAGTCTGCAGGAAAAATCAAATTATTAACTCGTACCAACACATTTTCAATAAGTCCAAGTGGAAGCGCAGCACTCCTGTTGGCCAAGTGAATGACAACACCAGTGGGTTTCAACTCACCCAGGTGTAGTGATCTGTAAACTGATGTGGGCATGACATTAATGGAGGCTCCAAGATCACACATGGCATCTGCAAAAGTAATACCTCCAATGGTGCATGGGACAATGAAAGTGCCAGGATCCTTGCACTTTTGTGGCAAGGTAGATAGTGGCATGGAATCAACAGTCTTGCCCTGTATGAGTGCAGATACATTCCTGCCCATCTTCACTTGCTCATCTCCCTTCAGCTTCCTCTTATGAGTACACAAATCCTTCAAAAACTTTGCATATTTCGGAATCTGTTTGATGGCATCCAATAGGGGAATGTTGATTTCAACCCTCCTGAAAATATCAAGTAAATCATAATCAAATTCCACTTTCTTTGCAGAAATGGATCTAGAAGGAAAAGGTAGAGGAATTAGAGGAGTAGGCTGCTTTGGTGCAGAATCTGATTTAGCACCAACAACTGTTGAATCTGAAAGCTCTTTGCCACTCCTCAAGGTAATGGCATTCACACTCTTTGGATTAATCATTGGTTGTGCTGGAATGTTGCCAGAACCTTGCTGCTGCATCTGGTTGACAGTTGTAGCTAACTGTCCAATCTGAGTCTGGAGGTCTTGGATGGTGGCACTGACATTCTGTTGAAACTGAAGGTTGGTGGTGGCCATCTGCTTCATCAAATCCTCCAAAGAAGGTCCAGCACTGGGCTGCACAGGTTGTGCAGGTGGTGTAGGTGCAGGTTGCTGGAATTGTGGCTGTTGTCTGAATGGGGGAGGTTGGTATTTGGTGGTGGCAGGCTGGAAGTGCTGCTGAGGAGGTCTGAAGGGCTGCTGCTGTTGTGGTGGACTAGGACCATACCTCAAATTTGGATGATCTCTCCAACCAGGATTGTAAGTGTTGGAGTAAGGATTATACTGCTGTTGAGGTCTAAATGG
This sequence comes from Glycine latifolia, assembly GCA_013407115.1. Lineage (NCBI taxonomy): Eukaryota > Viridiplantae > Streptophyta > Magnoliopsida > Fabales > Fabaceae > Glycine > Glycine latifolia. The sequence continues at coordinate 54,836 of QARZ01040746.1, read as the reverse complement.
TTGTCCAGGTTGCATGGCAGAAACTTCAGCAGCTTGTTCTGTCTCTTGGAGAGTGGGGCATGCATCTGTTGGATGATCAGGCGCACAGCAGATACCACAAAGTCGTGGTTGGTTGGCTGCCATCACATTCTATTGTTGACCAATAGCAAGCTGCCTCACAAGGGATGTCAACTCTGTCAATTTGTTCTCCAACCTCTGGTTATCAGCAACCATAGAAACAGAAACTTCATTTGCAGCCTTGGATGGAGCAATACCGATTCGAGTACCAAATTGTTGATAATTGGCTGCCATGTTAGAAATCAATTGCCTTGCAGCAATAGGGGTCTTGTCCATCAAAGCGCCTCCACTAGCTGCATCTATCATACTCCTGTCCATCAACATCAAACCTTCATAAAAATATTAAATTAATAATTGCTCACTGATTTGATGGTGAGGGCATGTAGCACACAGCTTGTTGAATCTCTCCTAGTACTCATACAATGTCTCCCCAGCTAGTTGTCTTATACCACAAATCTCCTTCCGGATGGATGCTGTTCTGGATGCTGGAAAGAATTTCTCTAGAAATCTTCTCTTCATATCCGTCCAAGTGTTGATAGGATCTGGTTGAAGGTACAACCAGTCCTTGGCTACACCATCCAGTGAAAAAGGAAATGCCTTCATCTTGACATAATCTTCATGAATGTCATGTGGTCGCATGGTGGAACACACTACATGAAACTCCTTAAGATGCTTGTGTGGATCTTCACCTGCAAGATCATGAAACTTGGGAAGCAAATGGATCAGTCCAGATTTTAGCTCATAACTGACCTCGGTCTCAGGATATTGAATACACCAAGGTTGGTAAACAACATCAGGTGTAGCCAATTCCTTAAGAGTTAGGTTGTTATCAGCCATTGTATCAAGATGTGCTATTAGACTCCGGTGTAACCCATTCATCTGATTTGTTTGCCTCTCAGCCAAATTGATGTTATTCTGGGTATGAACTGGTTATCTTCTAACCATGTTCTGTTGAATTGTTTGATAAAACTATGGTGTTTGGTAATCCTGAGATGAGTAATAATGAGATGTCTATCTCTGCCAACCGAATTTTGTCGTCTTGGAGAGAAAAGATGAAGTATACATAATTTAGAATTAGCAGCTATGATGTTTATGCTGAAAATTTGGAAACATTATCTATATGGTTCTCATTTTAAGGTTTTTAGTGATCATAAAAGTTTGAAGTATTTGTTTAGTCAAAAGGAATTAAATATGAGGCAACGAAGATGGATAGAATCTTTGAAAGATTATGATTTTAAACTTAGTGATTATCCTGGAAAAGCCAAAATGATGGCAGATGTTTTAAGTAGAAAATCTTGGATGATATCTGTAATGATGATTAGGAAAATGGATCTGTTTAAATAGTTTAGGGATCTTAGTTTAATGTGGGAAACTATGCCTGTGAGAATAAAGTTAGGAACTCTGCAAATTTCCAATGAATTTTTGAAGGAAATAAGAATTAGGCAAAGATTTGATCCTTCCTTAAGAACCATATTATAAAATATATCCAATGGAGAGGAATAGTGAATTTAAGATAGAAACGAATGGTATAATGAGAATGTGAGATTACATAAAGTTTTTCTAGTATTATATCTGATAGAGAACCTAGACTTACACCCGAGAAATTTGGCTGGTCTATATTTGAATTAATTGGGTGAAATATCAATTAGAGACATTAAGGAAATGTTTGAAGAGAAATGACCATATTACCCTTTCCTTAAAATAGAAATTACAAAAATGCCCCTAGATATTTTAGTGAGATATTTTAAGATAGAAATTACATAAATGCCCTTGGATATTTTGGAAATGACAAGAATAACCTTAGATATTTTTGGCTAGATATTTTATGGTGGAAATGACAATTATGCCCCTATGATGAATGATGAATTTACCATAATACCCTTCAGGCCAGAAATGACCAAATATCCTTAGAGATTTTGTGAGAACCTAATGAAATTACAAAATACTCTTGACTCGCAGAATATCAAAATAGTTTGTGACAAGAAACTCTAGAATAGAATTTTTATGAATTTTATAAGGTGACAACTTTGAAACATTAGTCAGAAGAATTCAAGTATTGGAAAAATATGGAAAAATAATAAATAGAATCTATAGAATTTTCTCTAAATTGTGGGGTGTCCAGATTTATTTAATGAAATGGTTTAGTAATTTTGATGATCAAAAATAGTACAGACCAATCAGAATTAAGATAATAGCGGTGTTGTATGTAAGGTTTGTGTAGCACTTTGTGTAGACTGCTTGTGAAGCTATCTATATTGTAACTGAAGTCAGTTTCTGGAAATCTCCGGAGTTCTATTATTTAATATTATCCTTTAGGCAGAAAAGTTCAAATCAAACTCTACGTCCTTCTAGTAAATGCCATGTGGAAAGACAGAGTGAAGTTGAACTTTACTTCCTCTTAAGGAATGCCAAGTGTGAAGTAAAGATGAAACTAGATTATTCTTCTTCATAAAAGGTGACATGTGGACACAAGGGGAACCACACAATTTTCTACTCTTTAAAGGAAATAATAACATGATATAGAAGAGAAGATAAAAATATTCCCCTTGACTATGGTATTCACAAGAAGCAGAAGAAAAAGGGGAATAAGGTGGTTAGTCATATTTTAATTTGATAAGTCATGATAAGTAGAAAAATACTTTAAGATTCATAAATTAAAATGATAAGATACAATCATGAAGGCTTAAGAAATATCTAGCCACTTGTAAGCCACCATTGATGAAGGGATAAGAAGCCATCATAATCTTGAAAGACATGTGTACAAGATGGCATGAAGAGAAGAAAATCTTCTCTTATTTCTTGATGCTTCACGTGAAATAGGTAGAGAAATGGAGAAGATTCATGACAATGCCAAGTGGTGGGACACTTGTAAAGGAAGCTTCATGACAATGCCAAGTGGAAGGACACTTGTAAAGGAGTAGACAAGTGTAGGGATACTTGTAAAGCAAGTCATCATGACTTAGGAGATTTTTAAATATTCTATTATTTTCCAAACTCTATATAAGGGGGGGGGGGGGGGGGAGGCCTTAAGTGAAAGTCATTCCAAGACTTCATTCTACTACACCTCACGTGGGAAATCTCTTCTTCCATTTCTTTTCATCTCACTTTCATCCTTTCCTTCTCAAACCCTAAACTAAGTAGGAAAAGAACCCACTCTCTTGAAGAAATCACGTGTAGAAGAGGCTAGCATCTATAGGAGAAGTTTGTTAAGCTTTATAACAGACTATAAGGTACGTATGGGGAAGTTTTATGGTAAAGATAATTTAAATATTACTTGTGATTGAATAAGTACGTATAAGGGAGTTTTATGATAAATATAATCTGAGTATTAATTGTGTTTCCATGAGTATGTATAGGGGAGTTTATGCTAAATATAGTTTAAGTATTACTTTTGTTTGAATAAGTATGTATAGGATCTCATTCATTTCTATGAAGAACAAAGCTTGCACACCATGTTTTTGATGAAATGCTTCAAAGAAATAAAGATAGTTGGAGTGTTGTTTTGTTTAGATAAATATTTGAAGTTCATGTGTTGTTAAGTGTTTCTATGAATTTCTATGAAGGTTATGTGGTTCTAAGTGTTTTTTGACTCTCTATGAACTTCATGTGTTTTTATGGATCTCTGTACATGGATGATATGTTAAGTTTCTGTACACAAGTCATAAGCTGAGTTTTGTACTTGATTGATGTTGAGTTTTTGAGTAAAGCACATGAGACAGAAATTGAAAAGCCGTGTTAATTTGATATTTTGCCTGGCGGGGGCTAGTCCGTGTTAATATGATATTTTGCCTGGCGGGGTTTAGTCCGTGTTAATTTGATATTTTGCCTGGCGGGGGCTAGTTCGTGTTAATATGATATTTTGCCTGGCGGGGGTTAGTCCGTGTTAATTTGATATTTTGCTTGGCGGGGGCTAGTCCGTGTTAATTTGATATTTTGCCTGGCAGGGGCTAGTCCGTGTTAATATGATATTTTGCC
>QARZ01040746.1:30089-50704 GCA_013407115.1 Glycine latifolia | reverse complement strand
AATATGATATTTTGCCTGGCGGGGGCTAGTCCGTGTTAATTTGATATTTTGCTTGGCGGGGGCTAGTCCGTGTTAATATGATATTTTGCCTGGCGGGGGTTAGACCGTTTTAAAATGATATTTTTCCTGGCAGGGGCTAGACCATGTTAAAATAAAAGGAGAATCATGAATCACATACTTTTAAGAAAGTTGTTATGACTATCTGTATGTATTTTGTTGTTTAAATTATGTTCATCATAAACTTACCCTGTGCTTTGTGTCTGTGGTTGACACCTGCCATGACCTCGATTTTATTCGGGCAAGTTGATGAACAGTAAAGAGAGACTATTAGCTGTGTACGAGAAGAGGATTTTGTTTGAAGAAGTGCTAATTGAAGATGTTGTGTTTGAAGATGTATTTCCTTGTTACAAAGTGTTTTAATGGTTTGTACTATGTAAAAGAATTTATAACAGTTTGTATTTTACTATACATCAGATTTACAAATATCAATTACTGAGGAAAAATCTTTTGTACTATTACGTTAATTCAGAATTTTAAATATTACTCAATGATGGAAATCTTTTTGAATAATAGTTATTAATAAATTTAGTTCAATATTTTTAAGCAAGTTGAAAAGAATTTTCATGAAAAATCAATAAATGCAAGATGGTAAATTGAGGCGTTACATCATGCTTAAGAATTAGTGATACAGTATCGACGTGGCGGGTCGTTACAAAGGTGACCCAAGCTTGAAGCTAAAAAAATGTATCTCTTTTCCTTATCTTTTCACGATTACTCATTTGCTTCATTTGGAGTTTTGTAGAATCCTATAGGTCCTTCACAAGGAAGATAGGTTAGGCAAGCACAAAATCCGAAAATAAGCAACAATTATCAATTAAGCCAAATTATTTGCCTAAGACCAAAAACTGAGTCAAGTGAGAAAATAAGAGTTCAAGAGAAGTCAAAGAAGCTAAGAAGAATAGAAAATACTAAACTAAAAATGCTCAATCAGTGACCAAGGCAACAAATCCCCACCTATTAATCATTATCATAAGGACCAATGTCACATCCCCCTTACAGGGAACTAAATCTCTAAAATGTTTGACTATTAAGACCAAACCACTTAAAGAAGCGCTTCTCAACCGTGCCTTAAAGGTCACATTCCATTTCATAGCCCTACACAAAAATTCATTCTATCTCCATGCATATCATGCATCGTTGTCCTTTGTCATGCATTGAAGACAAAATCTATTGATGACTGGTGCCCACACATTGCTTCCAACTCTTACTCATGTTGTACGGGGTATTCTCTTACTTGCCATTCCAATATTCATCAAACAACACACAAGGTAAGGATTTAATCCCCCTTGCTCATATCACACATAAATCATAGCATGCACACCATCATCCAATAAATAACACTGATGTGAAAAACCATCTTATGAAGTCATTTACTCCTTTCCAAGATCCTCATTCTCATTATTCCCTTGTTACTAAGTTATAGAAATGTCATGATAGCTTACACTAATTGTTTGAGTTTGTGCATCATTAGATCCCTTCCGTTCTGCTCCCATGCCTTTCATTTGTTTGTCCCAATGTCAAAGTTTGCTTCCCTTTTAGAAGTCCAGAATCACTAATATTTATTGTAACATCCCAAAAATTTAAATAGGTTACTTAGAGATAAAAAGAGAAAATACAAAAAAAAAAACGCTTGAAGAGAATGACCATATTACCCTTTACCTTGATGTGAGAATTACCATCATACCCTTGAAGTAAAAATTACAAAAATGCCCTTGAAGTGAAAATTACAATAATACCCTTAGAGTGAGTGACAAGTTACCAAAATACCCTTGAATATTTTGCCTTAGATATTTTGTAGAAACTTGACAAAATTACAGAAATATCCTTGGAATGACAAATTACCAATTTGCCCTTAGTAACAAATAAAAATCACAAGAAATCTAGGAATACCTAGACTGGTAAAAAATTTATGATTGGTATCTAAAGCTACCATAAGTTAAAATTTTAGACCATGTGAACACATTAAATACAAAAATCTTAGGTATATGATAAAATCTTAGAATATCTAAATAATATCTATAGTGTTATGAGGAAAATTATCACATGAGGAACACATGTGTGTGATACAAGAATATTATTATAGAAGCTAAGGGATCCAAGTGGCAAGCTTAGAAGTGCTTAGAATAAATTTAGGCATGATTAGTTAACTTAATAGAAGAAACAAATTTTAGTAACATAAAGGGATCTAGCCATGTGGAATATTTCATGAAGGAATAAAACTTTGGATGAATGACCAAAGGAAATTAATAGATAATGACACCTGAGTAGCTATCACATCAATTTGAAAACACATGAAGTACAAAGTTGTATAAATACTAAAACTAGCTGCAGCCACATGTGGTTGTATACGTGAGTTTTTTTTAAAGCAAAACCAATAGGAATTTAAGTGTAGCCTTATGTGAGTGTGTACGTATATGCCTTCTTAGAAGTGGTGAATGATAAGCCATGCATAAAACAAAAAGGATTCAGCCTCTTAAGCAAGCTTTCCATGTAATGGTCATCCATAAATGAAAAGAATCTTCACTTTATTAAAAGATAAGGTGCATTAATGAATAAAAACAAAAGTCTAAGGTAATATCTTTAAGCCATGATTACTTGGTTGCATTAGAACCAAACCAAGGACTAACTAGATTACATCCTAACTAAATTTTTCTACTATAAATACCCCCTTGATTTAAAATTCTGTACAAATTTCTCTTTCTCAACCTCACGGCCAATTCTCACCTTTTCTCATTTCACTTTGCTTTCTTCTTATTTCTTTATTGAAATTAAAGACCATAGCTTTCACCTCCATATCTTTCTCTTCTTTCTTCCAAACCATTAAATACAAGATAAAACTTGAAGGACCTTGAGGTGCAGCCAAGTACGTGGAAGAGTTGGAAGAATTGGAAGCAAACTTGCTCAAGGTAGGTGAAAGTTAGGTTTATTTATCATTTGATTCTTGAGATTATTCGTATGGTTGTAAGCTGAATTTTGGACTATTTTAAAAATTCTATATCTCCCTCTACACTTAACCAAAAGAGGTGTTTGACCACTCATTTTAAATATTATGATGTCCTCTATGTTATCCTAAAATATGAGACCAAATTGAGCAGTGAATCATGCCCAAAATTTATTTAAACCCAAGCTGTCCAAAACTGTGCATACTCAAAACAGCCACTGTTACTCGTTTTAAAAAATTTATTTCTCTATCATTTCTTATCCAAATAAGGTGTATGGTATATGGAATTAAATATATAGATGTTAACTATAACATATAAAAAATTCAGCTAAATCTAGATTGTGTACTGCTTGGCGTCACGAAAACACTAAGAGATGTCAGTGTAGAATTTTGAGCTTGCTGACAGCCTTGGAGTGTTGTTATTAAAATGCTATAGCTAGAGTTTTAGAACTCCAATTGAAGCATGTGATACCTTGTTAGAAAGCTTGGGACGTCTAGTTTAACATACTAAAAGATGCAAATTTAATGACTTTTAGATTAGCACAGATTATAGGAAGAACTGAATCATATGTGGTGAGAAATCTTGTTGTTATGATATTCTTGAAAAGTGTTTTTGTATGACGATGAAATCTTGATGTTTTGTGACATAATTGCATGAAATGAGTTTTGTAACTTTGCATGTCATTCTGCATGTCATATTCATTAAGAAAGATAAAAAGATAAGACTTGAAAGGTGATACAGTTAAGCTGAGCATGACCTTGATGGTGCCTAAAGGTTGATACGGTTAAGCTGAGCACAACCCTGAGGGAAAGACTAAAGAAAGATAATGCCTGAAGGGTGATACAGTTAAGCTAAGCACGACCCTGATGGTACCCAATGGGTGATATGATTAAGTCAAGCACGACCCTGCAGGAAAGACATATTGATCCAAGGGTGATACAGTTAAGTTGAGTGCGACCCTATGGGACCCCAAAGGGTGACACAGTTAAACTGAGCATGACCCTACGGGAGCAATCTAAGTCTAGTAATGAGCTCATTGTCTAGTTTAGGGTATTAAAGAAGAGATTAATAAAGATCAGCTATGCATTGTCATGATTGAAAATGATGCTTGCATTAATGACGAAATATGAGATTATTTTTAAGTGTTTGTGAATAAAATGAAACTACTTAGGGTTATATGTTTATGAAATTAAAATCAACTATGATTATTCACATGTTTTCTTAATAAACCGAAGTAGCTGGAATAATGACGATGACACTGTATGATGAGTCATTTTTCACCTACTGTGAATTCTTTGGAATTCTCACTGTTTTAGTGTGTCCTGTGTCAGTCCATACGGGTAAATCGGGATGAGCAGCTACAAATTGGGGACAAACTAGAAGATTTCTTTTAATGTTGTAGATTTGTAGTATTTTCCTATATGCTTTGTAGTATATGGACATTAATATTATTGTATGAAATATTATTTACAAGTTATTACTAAGTTTTTAATTTATTAAAGAGACCAAAAAGTCTCTACAGGCTCTATATAAGCATAATTTTCATAACACAATTAAATTTCTAATATTGAAATAAGTTTTTCTCAATCGGTTTTGGTTAAAAATTATTCGTTAGAAAAGTTAACATCTTCTAATTACATATTATGACCTATGACCTAGGCATAATATAGTAATTGGAAGGGTGTTACATTTATCAAGTTGCTTTCGTAATTCACTTCATTGCATTCCTGTAGTCTCACTTGAAACCTAAAATCAAACCACTAAATCTTTACTATTTTATATTGGTTTGATTACTTCCAAATTTAAATGGTAAAATCCTATGGAAATATAGCACTAAAATCCCTCTTTAAAACTTAATTCCCCTCATCAAAACTCATGCCTTAATTAATGTTTAAGGGCTGGACAGCAGCCCTCTAGTTTCATCACTTAAGATCATATGACATGGAAAACCCGACAATTATGCATATCGAATTTATGCAATAACTTAGAAACCAATCAATTCCAACATAGCCAATAACATTTATCATATCCTGACAAAATAATGCTAGAATCATCAATTACATCCATAAAACTCACTTCAATCCAAGTCTTAAAGCATAAGAATAATCACTTCACTGGCTACTTTTCTAATTACTGGTGTTATATCATTTGTCACTTAGTTGAAAATTTACCCAATTTATTCTCATAAATAAAGCATCATTTAAAACCATTTAGTATCCCTATGAATAGCTAGTTTACATAATGGTATTTCAATGCTTAAGCAAAAATCTACAAAATTAACACAAATTCAAAAGGTAACAAATACTTTATCAATTTAGAAAGCTCTAAGTGTCTAGTTTCAAAATAGGTATTACCCAACATTAGAAGTTAACCATACACAGAGAACTAATCATTTTACTAAGACATGTATGTAAGAAAATTATTTCAAACACATATTTTATATTAATTCAGAACACCGATTAAATTACTTACTTGTTGAAGGAATGATCTGATGCCATGAAATTGTGTATTACACAAGTCCTTGAAACAGAGAACCAAATCTTTCTTTGCCTGATCACACATTCTAGATACTCGGTTTTCAATGTGGCAAACTCTAGTGAACAATGAATAACATAAATGAAAAAGGGACCTAGTCTTGCTATTTATTAACCCTAAACACCTCTCATCATGGGCTCATGGTTAGGCCCACATTCTTTTGCCACACTGATAATAATTAGGTGTCCAAAGCCCATAAATAATTAATCACATTATTAGTGATTTAAATATCATCAAATGAATCATAATATTAGCCCATTTTGGAAAAACAAAATATTACAATTAATTGTAGCCCATAAGAATATATGAGAAAATTCTAACATTCTTCCACTTGGGAAAAATTAATTATGTATCTTTAATTTAAAAAAAAAAAACTCTCGAGCTAATAATAACATGTTGTGGCCACAAAACAAATGATCCCATGATACAACACCTAATTAAGACTCCATCGAACAAAAGCTATGTAACATTGAATCATGGCAGTAATTACATCTCTCATTGATGCAAAACCTTCCATGGTTACAAATATTATCTACTTCATCCAATGTTCATCAATGTGGAGTGTAGCAAGAAATGACATGCAAATATGATTAAAAAGCCATACTCTCATTTTCTCGTTAGTGCTCAATTTCTCTTAAGTGTTTGAAAGCTAGAGAAATTACATGGTTTATCAAGAAACCATTATGTCTCAGCTCCAATCCTAGTGTTGATCACTGGCACAATGATCATAACTACATCAAACTTTTAATATCATTATGCCTCAACTCTAATTCTGGTGTCGATCACCGACACAGTGATCTTGACAACATTAAGATTTAATATTATTATGCCCCAGCTCCAATTATGGTGTCAACCACGGACATAGTGGTCCTAAAGACACCGAGCTTTAATATTATCACATCGACGCCCATAATAGTAAAAAATATTTCAAATGAAAATATTACCATAAAGGGCCCCAAATCAAAATATTAGTCAACATATTGAAAAACAACATATAACTCATACTCCCACTAATCAAGGATGGGCCTAATCATGGCCCATCCTTTCCTATTGACTCAACTACTATAAATTAGTGCAATTAGTTAGTGAGAGAAGATTTTACTTTTTAGCACAAATAGTTTTTGTATTCTCTTTTAGAAGTTTTCAGAATTAAAAAGTTCTCTATCGTTTTCTCTCAACTGTTCTTCATTGTTCATTATTTCTCTTCTTCCTTTCATCTCTGTTCTTTTATGTTTCTCATACAAATTTTGTGGCTTTTACATTGATGATGATCATGGAAGGCTAAATAATTAATCAATCCAAGGATCGAGTCCAAGCAAGAAGAATTTGAGTTCTGGTTTGGTATTTTAATTTCTGTGTGAATGTTCATCTTCTTCTTCAATCATCTTTTCAATTTTCATGATTATGAATATGTTTAGGATTGAAAACAATTTAGGTTATAGATTTATTTCCTAATTTTGAATTTTAATCATAGATTGGTTGGATGATATTTCAATTCGATTTGTGATTTCAATTGATTTAGGAGTTAATTTGATTGAAACGCTTCTAATGATATTGAATGAACCTTTATAATATGATTATTATATGATAACTATGATAATTTGCATTGCTTGGTTTGGTGAATTGGATTGATATTGTTGAATATGTTTTACAACACCTTTTATCAATTCTATTAGTTTCTGCATTTTTCTTCAATTCTTGTTTGTGTTTTTGCAATTTTTATTCTTTTCCTACAAACTGTTCGATTAAAATCCCCCTATTGTTTATTAGTGAATTGAATTTTGAACCAAATTGATTGTGTCTCTGAGTCAACCTAGGTTAATCCTGTGCTACTGAATTAGCATAATTTTATTTGTTTTGTAGCGTTTCGACAGTCGTTATCAAAACTGGCGCCGTTGCCGGGGACATGGTTCATTGTGTGCTAACTTTAATCAAGATGAAGGCATTTCCATTCTCTCTGGATGGTGTGGCCAAGGACTAGTTGTACCTTCAACCAGATCCTATCAACACTTGGACAGATATGAAGAGAAGATTTTTGGAGAAATTCTTCCTTGCATCCAAAACAACATCCATCCGAAAAGAAATTTGTGGTATAAGGCAGCTAGCTGAAGAGACATTATATGAGTACTGGGAGAGATTCAACAAGCTGTGTGCTACATGTCCTCACCATCAAATCAGTGAGCAATTATTGATTCAGTGTTTTTATGAAGGCTTGATGTTGATGGATAGGAGTATGATAGATGCAGCTAGTGGAGGCGCTTTGATGGACAAGACTCCTCTTGTTGCAAGACAGTTGATTTCTAACATGGCAGTCAACTATCAGCAATTTGGTACTAGAGGTCCTGCAACATCCAAGACTGTTGCAAATGAAGTTTCTGTTTCTATGGTTGCTGATAAACAGAGGTTGGAGAACAAGCTCACAGAGTTGATATCCCTTGTGAGACAACTTGCTATTGGTCAAGAGCAGAATGTGATGACAGTGAATCAACCAAGGCTGTGTGGTATCTTTTGTGCACCTGATCATCCAACAGATGCATGTCCCACTCTACAAGAAACAGAACAAGCTGCTGATGTTTCTGCCATACAACCTGGAAAGCCATTCAGACTTCAACAACAGTATAATCCTTACTCCAACACTTATAATCCTGGTTGGAGAGATCACCCGAATTTGAGGTTGTTGATTTTAAGGGAAGCTGCAAGAAGATTGAAGTAAGGATGAAGGCTTGATGTTTTAGCTTTTTACATGCCCAATCATTTGAAGGCATTTGTAATTTTTCTAAGTAGTTCAAGTGCATGGCGTTGTGATCTTTTATTTGCATTTACATTTGCATTCTCATTCTCATGCATACATGTTTTTGAATAAAATCTCAAAGCAATCCAATGATTTTATAAGAAGTTAAGTTCTCATGGCTAAGTCTTTTAAAAAGGAAATCTTACTGCTCTAATCGATTACACAAGCAGTTTAATCGATTAAAGACATTCATACTATTTCTGGAAAAGCCTTGAAGAATAGTTTAATCGATTACTAGCTTCTTGTAATCGATTACATAGTGCTATATGAAAAACCATGCATCACTGGAATAATCAATTATCTTGTTATGTAATCGATTATCTTAACTCATTAGTCATGATGCATTACTGCAATAATCGATTACCATTTTCAGTAATCGATTACACAGGCCATTTTCGTGTTTTGAGCTTTACTGGTTTAATCGATTACCAGTCTTATGTAATTGATTATTTCTTCATGCTTCATAAACACTAAGACTGCTTTAATCGATTATGTGTCGATTTAATCGATTATTTTATTCATGAAAACATTTCCTGGAAGCTCAAGAACATATTAATCGATTATGTGATATTTTAATCGATTACATATGATTAAATAATCGATTACCTTATCGTTTTAATCGATTGTTGTCAGTTAAATCAGTTTTTTAACATCTTTGTATAAACTTGTCTTTATAAATAGACTTGGAGAGAATTTTTCAAAAAAGAATATGAGCATATGTGTGAATCACTAAAAAGATAGAAAGCTTTTTCGAGAGCCAAAAATACTAATTTGTTCTAAGAGTGAAAAAAACCTCTCATGAGATCAAGAGAGTTGAGTCTTTGAGATAAGGTTTTAAAGAAAAGAAGAGATTTCAAGAGTTTTGCTTCTGAGCTTTGAATTGCATTCAACCTGACTGATTGGTAACATCATTCATTCCTTCTTTCATACATCTGAAGGGTCACAGGTTGTATCTCTTCAATTTTTCTTTAGAATTTTTCTGTGTATTAAAATTCCGTTGGTGTATATCTATGATTCTTTAAAGCTATTTTCTAGAGTAGGGTTCTCTAGAGGGAAGAAGAGAAGGGTTTTGGGTCTTGATCACTTGAAGTCTATAGGGTTTAGATTTCTGCTTCTTTATCTAGTGTTGATAAAGGTGATCTTTGTAAACTACTTGTAAAGATTCTTTGATATAGTGAAAACTCTAACCTAGTGTTGGTTGGAAGTAACTGGATGTAGCCTCCAAAGTTGAGAGGTGAACCGGTATAAATTGCCTTGTCTCTTGTTTTAAGTTTTGTATATTTCATTACTTGTCTTTGTGAAATCAAAATATTATCATCAAAGAAACTATTTTTGTCATTATATGCAAATCAAGGATTGATCTTGATTGAAGAAAGAGTTTTGTATTTTTAAAAGGTGAACTAGTGATACGATCCAAGATTTTAATTCCGCAATTTGTTTTAGAAAATTTTAAATATCAGTTTTGAACCAATTCACCCCCCTCTTAGTTTATTTGCAGTATATTCGTTGTGTTTTCAGAGGTATGGTCCTGGTCCACAACCTCAACAGCAGACACAACAACAACAACCATTTAGACCTCAACAGTAGCAATATCAACCCTCTACCAGCAAATACCAAGCTCCTTCGTTCAGACAACAGCCACAGTTCCAGCAGCCTGCACCTGCACCTGCACAACCTGTGCAGACTAGTTATGGACCTTCTATAGAGGACTTGATGAAGCAGATGGCAACCACCAACATTCAGTTTCAACAAAATGTCAGTGACACCATCCAAGACCTATAGACTCAGATTGGATAGTTAGCTACAACTATCAACCAGATGCAGCTGTAACACCCTGAAATTTTGAGTTGCTGAGTTGGATGTTTGATGTGTGTTATGTTGCTTGATTATTTGATTTATTTTGGTAATTTCTGTTTTGAGTGCTTTTTGTATTGGTATGTGTGTTGGTGTATGTTAGGTTAAGTCAACTTTGTTGGCCTGCAGTTGCTGTGCATGCACGTAAAGTGGACATGTCTTGTCAGCTGTGTATATAGGCATCAGAGTGTGCAACGGAAGCGTGTTTCTTTTCTTCTTCTTTGCACCTTTATCTCCTTTTCTCTCTAAACTTACCCATACCCAGAAACCACTCTTTCTTAACCCCTCTGTGTCACCTTCAACCCGCAAGGACCATCGTAGCTGCCACGGAACCTCCTACGTCAAGAGGAACCTCATGACTGAAGCAGAAGTCTTAGACAACCCTTAGTGAAGTTCAAAAAGAATGAAGCCCTACTCTTGCTTTCTTGACTTCAGTGGGAGCATTGCGTTTGAATAAGCTCACGCTTCAAAGGATAGTGTTTCAGCACCACTAGACTGTAAGAAGAACTTCTGGTTAGGTAAGGGGAGTTTATTATGTTAATAACAACCTTAGATATCATAGTTGGGGGCCAGGGAGTCCAACTATGAAGATAACTGCATGTCCCTGTTGTGTGTTGTTTTTCTAGAAAAATTGTCTTTTAACGAATGGGATGTGGAATATTTATGTTTGTTGGTGTTCTTGTGTGAAGAGTTTGATGGTGTTCTTGTGGGGAGTGTTGATGTTGTAAGAAATCCATGTGTATGTGTGTGAAGCTGGTATTTTTGATGCTGTAAACTCCCAAAACACCTTGTTAGTAGTGTTTGTGGAGGTGCCGAATACCGTGTTGGGTATGCCGGGCTGAGCTCGTTATGTAGTATATATATGTGGACGTGACTCTTAGTAGTCCTTTGTTGGCGAACTTCAATATCCCGGGTTCCTTACCCGGGGTTGTTTCTTTAGAGCTGTTGAGCTCACTTCCTTTTCTTTAGAGATACCAGGTTCCTTACCCGGGATTGTTTATTTTCTCTTTAGAGCTGCTGAGCTCAAGTCCTTTCTTTGAGAGCTATTGGGTTTCCCTTACTCGGATGAGCTCGTTTCCTTTCTTTTAGAGAGCTATCGGGTTCGTAGAAAAGTGATCTATTTAAATGGCCCTGGCGCATGGGTCATGCACCAATAGTGTCAGATGTCAGATACTAGCTAATCATTATACACACTCGCTGCCAGGTACAGATTACCCACCAAAAACCTACTTTGTACAACTCGACATTCATAATCCGGACAACCTTGTGCAGGTTCATGGTATTAATACAATTGAAAGTCTTACTTGTTGTATCAAGCAAGTGTTGTCTGTTTTAATCGATTACAAACGCTTATGTAATCGATTGCATAGCTCTGGGTCCGTCCTTGGTATCTTATAAAATCCAAGGTCCGCCCTTGTCTGACCTTGTCCGCCCTTGTCCACCTTTTTTCGGGTTCTTACCTCATAATCATAAAGTTATTATATCTAGGTGCCAACCCGGACACCCAATACTTTACACGGCTCCCTAGTCTATGTTGTGTCACTATTGATGTGTATGTAATGAACATATATGATAATGTTGGGACAATGAAGGTTGGTTTATGAGATGATGATATGTGCATTGATACCATGGGGGATGCATGGCGAGTTACCCTAGCCAGGAAGGATTTGTTCCTGGCCGTGATGTAATAGGCTGAACCCATAGCCATTAAGTTTTCCCAAATCTACCTTGCAATAGAACTCAATCTTCAAGAAAACTTCAAGAACACATAAGCTTCCAGACAATTTCATGCTCTTGCTTCCAAGAAAAGCTCACGATTTTCTTCATCAATTCATTCAAAGGAGAAGCAATGGTGCTAAAATCCTTGACAAATCTCCTATAAAAGCTTGCCAAACCATGAAAACTTCTAACATCTTTCACACTTGTAGGAGTTGGCCACTCCATGATGACTTTCACTTTCTCTTGATCCACTTGAACTCCTTGAGCACCTACTACAAAACCTAGAAACACAACTTATGAAGTGCAAAAAGAACATTTATCAATTGCTCCATACAAGGTTTCCTTTCTAAGCACCTCCAAGACACTTTTAACATGCATTAAATGATCATTTAAATTGGCACTATAAACAAGAATGTCATCAAAGTACACTACCACAAATTTTCCTATAAAGTGTCTAAGAACATGATTCATAAGTCTCATAAAGGTACTAGGTGCATTAGTCAAACCAAAAGGCATAACTAACCATTCATAAAGCCCAAATTTCATTTTGAAAGCCGTTTTCTATTCATCCCCTTCCCTCATCCTTATTTGATGATAACCACTCTTAAGATCAATTTTAGAGAAAATAGTAGCACCATGCAATTCATCTAAAAGATCATTAAGTCTAGGAATGGGATGTCTATACCTTATGGTGATGTTGTTGATTGCCCTACAATCCGTACACATTCTCCAAGTTCCCTCCTTCTTAGGCACAAGAATAATAGGCATAGCACAAGGACTCATGCTCTTACGGATCCACCATTTTTCAAGTAGCTTCTCCACTTGTGTTTGTATCTCCTTTGCTTCCATTGGTGAAGTTTTATAAGCTGGCCTATTAGGAAGTGAACAACTGGGAATTAAATCAATTTGGTGCTCTATGCCTCTCAAGGGAGGCAAGCCATTAGGAACTTCCTTTGGAAAAACATCTTGATATTCTTCCAATAGGGATTGCATAGCTTTGGAAAATTTTTCACCTTCCTTTTCAACATTTAAACAAAGAGAGTTAGGAAGCATATAATAAAGAAGTTGTTGTGCTAATAACACTCTCTTAATTTGTCTTTCACTCAAGAACAAGCTCTCTTTAATTTCATGAATTTTTTTGTTATCATTTTCTTTTTCCTTTCTTTTTTTCTCACTAGTTTTTCTCTTTGGTAGCTCACTTTTATTCTCTTTTTTAGGTGCAGTATTTTTTTCCAACTCCTCAATTCTCTTTTCTTTCATCTCTATTTGATCCTCACACACTTGTCTAGGAGTCAAAGGCCTCAAAATAATTTTCTTGCCTAGGTGCTCAAACTCAAAAGTGTTCTCCATGCCATTGTGTATCACTTTTCTATCATATTGTCATGGCCTACCAAGAAGGATATGACCAGACTCCATTGGAACAATATCACAAAGAACATTATCATGATAAGCATTAATAGAAAAAGGAATGAGCACTTGAGAATTTACCACAACTTCTCCACTTTCACTAAGCCATTGTAGCTTGTATGGCTTTGGATGCTTTGTGGTTGGTAAGTGTAATTTCTCCACAAGTCTTGTACTAGCAACATTGGTGCAGCTCCCACCATCAATGATAAGTGAGCATACCTTGTCTTTAACCAAGCACCTTGGGTGAAAAATATTTTCTCTTTGACTTTCCTCTTTTTATAGGCAAAAATTGCTCAACATTCTCCTTACCATTAAGAGATCTCCCTCTTCGGCCTCTACTAGTGTGAGTTCTTTTTCTTCTTCACTTGAAGAACTATTTGAGTCACTTGAAGACTCACTCTTTATGTCTCCATCCTGAAGCAAAATCATGGTTCTCTTGTTAGGACATGGAGAAGCAATGTGACCCTTGCCAAGACACTTAAAACACTTGATATTGCTTGATCTTCTTGGAGTTGTATCCACAATTTTTTTGCTTGAGCTTCCCACCTTTTCTTCTTTATTTTTCTCATGAGAAACCTCCCTTTTAGGCTTGTCCTTCCAGCTGGAAGTTGCAGCCCCATTTGAGAACTTGGAAGCTTTTCTCCTCTTTAATTCTTGTTCCACCTTTTGAGTTTTGTGGACTAGCTCCTCAATTGTTGCATATGAATGTAGCTCCATCACATCTTGAATTTCTCTATTCAAGCCATGAAGGAACCTAGCCATAGTTGCTTCTTGAACCTCAAATATTTCAGCCCTTATCATCATCAATTCCATTTCCTTATAGTATTCATCAACACTTTTAAAACCTTGGAAATGTCTTTGAAGCTTGTTATGGACTTCTCTTGCATAATAAGTTGGAACAAATCTTCCACTCAAGCATGCCTTCAAGTCATCCCAAGAATTTACTCTTTGTCTCCTCATCCTACCTATATCCACTTGAATTTGGTTCCACCATATCAAAGCATAACCACCAAACTCTAATGTTGCTAGAGTAACTTTCTTTTCTTCATTAAAATGTTGGCATGAGAAAATTTGTTCTACTTTCACTTCCCATTCAAAATACTCTTCCAGATCATTATTGCCCAGGAATTTTAGAATTTTTATTTTCACTCCATTCAATCCTCCATTCCTCCCTTCTCTCTCTTCTCTTCTCACCCTCCAATCTTCATCATCTCTATTTTGCCTCCTAGGATTGTGTCTCCTATGATTTTCTCTTCTATTATTTTCTCTCCAATCCTCCCTCTCACTCCTCTCATCATAATAATTTCCTCCATGAGAACAAGCATACTCACTCAACCTCCTACTACTATGAGCCTCTCCATCCACACTTCCCATTGGATGACTCCTCCTTTGTGTCTCCCTTTGAAACTCTTCAAACCTTGCATCTATTTTGGTTTGCAACTCTTTCATTTGTTTTGTCATGGCTTTCATCAACCTGGAGGTCCTAGGTGACAAAGCCTCTCCTCCACTTGAACTCATCCTTCAAAAAAAATGGTTAGCAAAACACAAGTATATAAAGAAATTCTCACCACTCTCTAAGTGTTTGTCACTCTTAATCTAGGCTCTTTCTATAATGTTCTCTCTTGCCTTTTTCCACTCTTATTCCTCTCTATAGTTCTTAAGCAAAAACTTCTAATCAAATCAAGCCTATTTACTATAGTGAAATAGGAAATGATTCTAGGTTAGACTCAAGAGTCCAAAGAACAAGAAAACTCTAAGACAAAACCTTGGAAATTTTAAGAGACAAGCAACAAAGTAAAATTTAGAAAAGCACAACTCAACTTGGAATTTAATGAGACAACTTAAGGAATACTATGGCTGTACCAAACTGCACAAGGAGGATATGCCAAGCGAATTCAATTGCTAGAAGCCAAATTTCATCAAATTTGTATGTTATACAAATTCACTTGATTTTGTTGTTCAAAGGAAATTTTGGAACTTGTAATTTTGTAACTTTGCTTCTAAATTCTGTTTTTCTTTCACTTTTTCCAGCCACTAATCAATAATGTCTTTGGTTGTACCAATATGATATCACTTTATGTATTTTTCTTTTGCTTTTGATTGCTTCTTTCACAAATTTTTTTTCAGCTTTTGTTTTTCTTTTGAACAAGTTCAAAAATTCTTAAAGAAATTCAATGAATCACTATAATATGATGTATAACAATTGTAAAATTTGCTTCTAACAACTCAATACAGTTTAGGCATGAGAGTAGAATCAAATTAGGTGGTCATACAACACAAAAACACTACAAACAACAGTTGACAAGAACCAAAGCTAGAAAATTAGAAAAATATCAAGAACACATGAAGAACATAAGAACATGAAATCACATGGAACTTGAAGAAAACACTAAGGTTTTGTGGCTGAACACTCAACAAGCCCACACCACCAAGAATCAAAAGAAAACAACAAGAAACAAGGAATTGGAATGGATTTTCGTTTTTGGAATTAATGCAGAATTTTACCTTTGAAGAAGTTCTAAAACTGAACTTGAAGAAGAATTCTACAAAGGTTAGGCTCTAGATATCACATGATGTAATAGGCTGAACCCATAGCCATTAAGTTTTCCCAAATCTACCTTGCAACAGAACTCAATCTTCAAGCAAACTTCAAGAACACATAAGCTTCCAGCACTCCTTGAAATTGGGGCTGTTTTAGAAGTTTAAATTGCAGAAAATGGAAGATGGAAGAAAGGATAAGGATGAAGGTGAAGACACCATGGAGAAACTCTCCAATAAGTCTAGGAAGAATCATCACAATAGCATTGGAAAACCATTGATAAGACTCAAGAAGTTCTTGAACAAGAACAAGAGAGAAACTCTCACAACAATTTTCAGAAATTGTATTAATGAACCAAAGTTAGTTACATTCAGTTTTGGCACTTTATATAGGCCACGAAATTACAAGCTAAATGTCACTAAAATGTAAGGAAAATGCAAATTGAAATGAAGCCTAAATGAAGCTTAAAGTGCAAGCTTTTCCCAAGTGACCTTTGGCTTGCCAAACATGTGCAGTTGCAGTTTCAGACTGAAATAATCAATTAATTCACTCTTGTAATTGATTAAAGCAGTCAAGAACTGAAATAATCAATTACACTAGCCATTTAATCGATTAAAGCAGTAAGACCTTGTTCCTATTTGCAACTGAAATGCTGTAATCAATTACAAGGTTAAAATAATCGATTAAAATAGTAGCAACCTATTTACAATTGTTTTTATTGAATTTATTCTAACAAGCTAGAATTTATTAAATTAAATTGGATTTGAGACATCAAAATCCAGCTCTTGTCATCCTTGAATTGGTGTGCAACTTTATGCTTGCCCAAGTTAGCTTGAATGTGGTCTTGAAGTGCTTGAGTCCTAGCTCTTGTCATTGGTCCTTTGAAGCTCACCAAAGGAAGTGCTTCAAGCTCTCCTTCTAGACCTTTGGCTTGTCTTGGACCTCCATCAGGTCGTGGTGCCCATGGTTATCGAATGCGGGTGGATATACATAGATACCCACGGGGGTGTATGGCGAGTTACCCTAGCCAGGAAGGATTTGTTCTTGGCCAGGTCATACATCGATGGTGCCGTGGTGATATGGTATGTATAGACACATGAGATGCCAGGACCGGGTGGTTAACCTTGCAAGGACCATGGTCAGTGCATCGATGAGCCCATGTTGGGGTGGCTCGTGATTGGGGTGGAATGTATGTACATGGGGAGTGCATGGCAGGTCACCCTTGTGAGGAAGGATTTGTTCCTGGTCGGGTCATGCATTGATGATGCCCATGTGACATACTACATTTGCACGATGGAAATAGCATGATTGGCTGTAGGGTACCGAGATACTGGGGGACCACGTCTGTTTGGAACTCCTTCTGACACCCATGGCTGATCACCACTGGGGGGGAGCAGACTGTGCACGACAGAGTGACCCTGACAAGCTACTACATCATCTGACCACCAAGATGGACTATTTCTGAGATGGTACCACATTGCATGCTAAGAGATGAGTCAGGAGCATGCATCATGCTAGACATTATAAGTTGACTTATGGAATGTTTTTGGATGACTTTCCATGTTGGTTGCGTGATGAAATGCTTGGATATTGTGATGTTTGGATTGCCTTCCTTAACTGATGTTATCTGTTGCTTGTTGTTTTACATGATAAACTCACCTTTGCTTTGTTGTACCATGTGGTTTGGTACCTGTGATGATCACGAACTGTGTTCTTATGAGCAGACAGACAGTAGTAGGTGACTTGAAAGATGACCTCTTTTTGGTTGGAGCCGCCGAGTTGCTGGGATGACGATGGATCAGATCTTGGATAAGAGTTGTGTTTTGATAGTTTACTCTTCGTTGTTTAATCTCTTGCTTCTTTTGAAAAACTTGTACATTTTAGACATAGTTAATTGTACCTACAACTAAACCACGTTTTGTATGTATATGTATTTGAGATGTCTCATGTTACCTTATTCACGTATTTACTCCATAATGATTAAGAGTTAGCGATAGTTACAACAGTAGCAAGGTTCTGGCAACATTCCATCACAACTAGTTATTAATCCAAAGAATGTGAGTGCTATTACCTTGAGGAGTGGCAAGGAGCTTCCAAATACTGGTGCTAAAATTGATGCTGGTGCCAAAACAGATTCTGCACCAACACATATTCCTCTATCCTATTTCAAATAACACTTGGGTTTCACCTGTCCAAATGGTCCCTAAGATGTCGGGCATCACTGTTGTGAGGAACCAGGATAATGAGTTGATCCCCACTAGAGTAGCCAATAGTTGGCGAGTTTGCATTAACTACAGGAGACTTAACTAGACAACTCGCAAGGACCATTTCCCTCTCCCCTTCATTGACCAGGTTATGGAGAGGTTGGCAGGTAAATCACATTATTGCTTTCTTGATGGTTTTTTTGGTTACATGCAGATCCATATTGCACCGGAGGACCAACATAAGACCACATTCACCTGTCCATTTGGCACATTTGCCTACACTAGGATGCCCTTTGGCCTATGCAACACACCTGCTACCTTCCAAAGGTGCATGGTGAGTAACTTTTTTGATTTATTAGAGAGTTGCATGGAGGTGTTTACGGGTGATTTCATTGTTTATGGTTCCTCTTTTGATGCATGATTAGATAGTCTCTCTAAAGTTCTTGATCAATGTATTGGGACTAACCTTGTTCTTAACTTTGAGAAATGCCATTTTATGGTACATTAAGGTATAATCTTAGGGCATTTAGTCTCTAGTAGAGGTCTTGAGGTTGATAAAGCTAAGATTGATGTTATTACTTCTTTAGCTTACCCCGCTTCTGTGCGGGAAGTGCATTCTTTTCTTGGACATGCAGGTTTTTATAGGAGAGTCATCCAGGATTTTAGCAAGATTGCACTGCCATTGTCCAAGCTTCTCCAAAATGACGTAGACCTTATGTTTGACCAGCCTTGCAAAGAGGCATTTGAGGAATTGAGGAAGTAGCTTACTACCTCTCCCATCATGCAGCCACCAGATTGGGAACTTCCATTTGAGCTCATGTGTGATGCCTCTAATTATGCACTTGGGGCTATGTTGTCACAGAGAGTTGATAAATGATCACATGTCATTGCTTATGCTTCATGCACTTTAGATGTAGCCCAAGTTAACTACAGCACCACTGAGAAGGAGTTTTTGGCTATTGTTTTTGCTTTAGATAAATTCCAATCTTATTTGCTTTGCTCCCATATCACTGTCTTTACTGACCATGCAGCTTTGAAGTACCTGTTGAAGAAGTCTGATGCTAAACCTAGATTGATCAGGTGGATGCTTATTCTTCAGGAGTTTGATATTGAGATTAAGGACAGGAGTGGTATGGAAAACTTGGTTGTTGATCATTTGAGCAGGATTGAGGGACCTGTTGAATCCTTTCTTATTAGGGATAATTTCCCTGATGAGCATTTGATGCACTTGCATTCATCACATATTACACCTTGGTTTGCTGATATTGTGAATTTCATTGTTGCGTCTGTTGTTCCGCCTCATGCATCTAAGTCTCAAATAGATAAACTTAAGAGTGATGCTAAATATTATTTGTGGGATGATCCTTATTTGTGGAGGTTTGGTAGTGATCCACAGGTGTGTACTAGATCATGAGATTCAATTTATTCTTCAGTTCTGTCATGGCACACCTACCGGCAGTCATTTTGGTCATCAACGAACCGCTAAGAGAGTATTGGACTGTGGGTTCTATTTGCCAACCATGTTTAGAGATGCTTATCACTTTACCACCACTTATGAGTAGTGTTAGAGAGCAGGAAGAACCATTACACGTAGACATGAGATGCCTTAACAGCCCATTATTTTTTGTGAGATTTTTGATGTGTGGGGTATTGATTTTATGGGTCAATTTCCTGTTTCTCATGGTTTTTCATATATTCTACTTGCTGTTGATTATGTTTATAGATGGGTTGAAGCTAAGGCCACAAGAACTAATGGTTCTAAAGTTGTTGTGGATTTTGTGAGATCTAACATTTTTTGCAGGTTTGGTGTACCTAGTGCCATTATAAGTAACCAGGGAAGCCATTTCTGTAACAAGTCATTGACATCCTTGCTTCAGAAGTATGTGGTTGTGCATAGAGTTGCTACAGCTTATCATCCCCAAACTAATGGGCAAGCAGAGGTTTTTAACAGAGAGATCAAGCAAGTGCTACAGAGGGTAGTGCAACCCAACAAGAAGGATTGGAGCAACCTACTTGAAGATGCTTTATAGGCTTACAGGACCGCTTACCGAACACCTTTGGGGATGTCTCCCTATAGGGTGGTTTTTGGTAAGGCATGCCACCTTTCGGTGGAGATTAAGCATTATGCTTATTGGGCGGTGAAGAGTTGTAACATGGCATTTGATGAAGCGAGTATGGAAAGGAAGCTTCAATTGCAAGAACTTGAAGAGATCCACTTAGAAGCCTATGAGAACTCCAAAATTTACAAAGAGAAAGTGAAGAGATTTCATGACTCTAGGATTCGTAGAAAGGAGTTCCATATTAGTCAAAAAGTGCTCTTGTTTAACTCTCGCCTTAAGCTTATTTCTGGTAAACTTCAATCTAGATGGGATAAACCTTTTGTTATTACTAATGTTTTTCCCCATGGTGCAGTTGAGATTAAAAATGAAGTTACCGGCAAGGTCTTCAAAGTGAATGGTCACCAACTCAAGCTATTTCATGAGAGCCCGCAAGTAGAGGAGGAGCTTGTGGCAAACCTCTCTTTAGTCTTGCCAATTTTATGTGATGATGTGCCTTGAATGGCA
>QARZ01040746.1:14454-29989 GCA_013407115.1 Glycine latifolia | reverse complement strand
CATGGTGCAGTTGAGATTAAAAAATGAAGTTACCGGCAAGGTCTTCAAAGTGAATGGTCACCAACTCAAGCTATTTCATGAGAGCCCGCAAGTAGAGGAGGAGCTTGTGGCAAACCTCTCTTTAGTCTTGCCAATTTTATGTGATGATGTGCCTTGAATGGCATTTTGGGAGTTTCCTTTTCCCTTCTTTTATTTGTTGTCTCTTTGTTTGCATTACATTGCATGTTCACATTGAGGACAATGTGCATTTCAAGTGTGGAGTGAAGGATTACAAAAACATTTTTTGTTTTTTGTTTTCTATTTTTGGTTTCTGTTTCTTTTTCTATTTCTATTTTACATTCATAAAATAAAAATTAGAATTTAGGCACTTTAATGTTTTTCATAGGATTTATAACTTGTATAAATTGTGAGAAATGTACTAACTTTGTTGGATTGAAAGGTTTCATGCTTGATGTGAATCATTATCGCAATTGTTAAAGTGATAAGTAGGCTTGAGAAATAGAATTTAAGATGGATCATGTGTGATAAAATTATGCCTTGTAAGTTTTTGGGCCTTTGTGGATGAATCACATTATTTCATTCATGTTCTTTCATGTGATTTCACTTTTGTGCTAGATTACTTTAGGTTTTGTCTTGTCTCTCTTGTCATTCCTTTTTGCGCATGCATTGATTGAGATGATTTAGGCCTTCTTTCTTTTAGCCACTAGCCAAATAAACCTACCTTGCATTGATATCCATTGTCACCCTTTTTGAGCCTTTAACCTTTTCTTTCTTGTGTAGCTCATTACAAGCCAAAAAGTGAAAAACCATGTTATCCTAACTTTAGAGAGAAAATGAGCCTTGGAATTGTTTTGGGAGTGAGTTTCAAACAAGTGTGGGAGATTTGTATTTTGTTTTGATTTGAAAAGAAAAGAAAAGAAAGAGTATAAAAAGAAAAAGTTCAAAAAAAAAAGAGAAAAGAAATACAAAAAAAAAACTGCAAAAAAAATTGCAATAAAAGTTGTTGTGGTTCATTTTCATCCTTTTAAGTTCTTTGTTTCTACCCCTCTTTTTACTTGCTGGCTTACTCCCCATTGCCCCTCTTTTCTCTTAGATTTAGCCTAAATATCATTCTTTTATCCACCATTTACCTAAACATTACAAACCAATAAAGTCCTTTTGATCTTTTGAGGCATGTGTATTTCAAGTTGAATGAATTAGGGTCTTGTCAAAATTTGGATGTGCTAGTTACATGTGGTGTTTGAGTGTAAACATAAACCCATACACATTAGAAGAGGTTGAGTGTTGCTCTTTGAGAGATTTCTATCACCTTGGTTCATTCTTAATTTTAAGTTGGCTACTTTTTCACTTTGCACTTTGTGATCATGTGTTCATTGATTGTTTGTTACCTGAATATCATTCTTACATTTTTCATCTTTCTCACTTTTGAGCATTGTTAGGATCCATTGAAAATTGTGTGTGCCTTGTTCATACCTTTCTTTTAGTTAAAGTTTACTTTAGTTTGAATTTTTCTTAGTTTTTCTTTTAGTTTTGCCCAGGAGTGCAAAAGTTTAAGTGTGGGGTATTTTGATTGAGTGTTTTTAGTTTAATATTTTTCTATTCTTCTTAGCTTATTTGAATTATCTTGGACTCTTATTTTCTCATTCTAACTCAGTTTTTGTCTTAGGCAAACAAGTGGACTTAATTGATAATTGTTGCTTATTTTCTGATTTTTTTTGCTTACTTGACCTATCTTCCTTGTTCAGTACCTAGAGAGCTCTACAAAACTCTAAATGGCACAAATAAGTAGTCTCTGGAAAGATAAGAAAAAGATCTACAATTTTGTCAGAGATAAACCAAGGCCAATTCTATCATTTTGAGGGTTATTTTAGGCTTGGAAGTCAAAATCTCTGCACTTGAGTTTTGGGCTGGGAATTTGTGTAATTAGCAATTAGTTAGATTAGATGGGCCTAATCATGGGCCATCCTTTCCTATTGACTCAGCTACTATAAATTAGTGGAATTAGTTAGTGAGAGAAGACTTTACTTTTTAGAAAAAACAGTTTCTGTATTCTCTTTTAGAAGTTTTCAGAATTAAAAAGTTCTCTCTCTTTTTCTCTCAACTATTCTTCATTGTTTTTTATTTTTCTTCTTCCTTTCATCTCTATTCTTTTATTTTTCTCATACAAATTTCGTGGCTTTTACATTGATGATGATCATGGAAGGCTAGATTGTTGGATTCAGGGGGAGCTACTTAAAGAATGCAAAGGAACTTTGATTCAAACATTGGTTTTGAGCTTTCAAGATGCAATGGATGCCTTGAAGATAATTTAGTGTGAAATGTGTAAAAGAAAAGCAATTCTGGTGATCCAAGTGCATTGCATTCATTTAATCCATAATTAACTTAATTGGTTTCATAAAAATCACAAGGCTTTGATGATTTGACTAAGGTTTTAAACTGATTCAATTGTTTTTGGAAAAATGCAAAGTGCACTGTAATAATCGATTACTTAACGTAATAATCGATTATTTGCTTCGTTTACAAACCTGGAAAAGCTTTCATGAACACTTTAATCGATTACCATTATTTGTAATCGATTACATAAGCTTTTTGAAAAAAGGTAGTTCCACTGGAATAATCGATTACCAGGATTCGTAATCGATTACACAATGTTTTGAGAAAAAACATGTTGCACTGGAATAATCGATTACCATGTTTCGTAATTGATTACACAAGCTTGTTATAAAATACAGTGTTACTGGAATAATCGATTACAGCTCGAAATAATCGATTATTTTGCTTGTTATTCAAACCCAGAAAACTCATGAACATTTTAATCGATTAAAATGGTGATTTAATCGATTACATAAGTATTTTAATTGATTACATGATGATTTAATCGATTACAGGTAGTTATGAAAAGCTGTTATAAATAGGATTGATGCTCAGCTGCTTTGATAACTTTGTGGAACATTACCCATACGTATTTTCTGAGCTTAAACAGTCTTGTGAGCATTCTAAAGTGTTTTCTAAGGGTTTAGTTGTGTCCTTCTCCATTGTGCACTGATCATGTGTGTTTAAGTCATTCTTGGAGCTTGAATCCATTTCAAGATTAAGGAAAGTTGTGCTTATTGTCTCTTGATCACTCAACCTGATCTGGTAACTTCATTCTACATTGCATACTTTGGATCATCAGGTTGTTTCTCTCCTTAATCTAGTTGTAATTTTCGTTTTGATTTTTCTTTGTAAATGGGCTATTGTAATTGGGTTCTTGCTTGTAACTAGAGAAGAGGTTCTCTAGGTGGAAGAACTGAGTAGTGTTCTCAGGTTCTTGTCTCTTAGAATCTAATAGGGTTTTAGATTTCTGCACTTTATTTAGGGTTGATAAAGGGAGACATTGTAATTGATTGTAAGAACTGAAAATTATAATAGTGGAACTCTAACCTAGTGTTGGTTGGAAGAAACTGGATGTAGCTTCATGGTTTTGAGGTGAACCAGTATAAATTGTTTGTGTATTGACTCTCAATCTCTATCCTCCTCATTTTAATTGCTTATTGATTCATTTGCTTGACCAACAAAGTCAGTTTTGATTCATTCCTTGGGGCTAAGCTACTTGATTGAATAAGGTATCTTGGTATTGAAAAGTGATAAAGAACCTAGAAACTTTGATTTTGATTAAAGAAATTTTTAATATACCAAGACTTAACCAATTTACCCCCCTCTTGGTTAAGTGTGAAGTATTCATATTATTTTCATAGATAATCAATCAATCCAAGGATCTAGTCCAAGCTAGAAGAATTTGAGTTCTGGTTTGGTATTTTAATTTCTGTGTGAATGTTCATCTTCTTCTTCAATCATCTTTTCAATTTTCATGATTATGAATATGTTTAGGATTGAAAACAATTTAGATTATAGATTTATTTCCTAATTTTGAATTTTAATCATAGATTGGTTGGATGATATTTCAATCCGATTTGTGATTTCAATTGATTTAGGAGTTAATTCGATTGAACTGCTTCTAATGATATTGAATGAACCTTCATAATATGATCATTATATGATAACTATGATAATTTGCATTGCTTGGTTTGGTGAATTTGATTGATATTCTTGAATCTGTTTTACAACAGCTTTTATCAATTCTGTTAGTTTCTGCATTTTTCTTCAATTCTTGTTTGTGTTTCTGCAATTTTTATTCATTGCCTACAAACTGTTCGATTAAAATCCCCCTATTGTTTATTAGTGAATTGAAGTTTGAACCAAATTGATTGTGTCTCTGAGTCGACCTAGGTTAATCCTGTGCTACAGAATTAGCGTATTTTTATTTGTTTTGTAGCTATTAGACAGTCGTTATCACTTCTCAACTAAACGATGCGAGCAGAAGAATTTATGTTTGCATAGTAGAAGACACAACACAAGTTTGTTTCTTACTCTTACAAGATATGACATTTTCGACTATCATAAGGAAATATCGAAAAGTCATTTTCCTCACATTGGGGCACCCGCCAAGGTATGAATCTTTGTACCCCACAATCTCCAAGTTATCTCTCTTATATACAAGCTTATACTCTTTGATCCTTTACAAGCATCTCATCACTTTCTTAGTAGCTATATGGCGATCATTCGTAGAGTTTAACTGGTATCTACCAAGAAGACCAACTATGGCAAAGACATCCGACCTGGTGCATACCTAAGTATACATAAGGCTTCCTAAAACACTTCAAAAGGTCTATAATTTATCTCTGCTCACTCAATCACACTCTTAAGACATTGGTCCTTGTCAAATCTATCACCTTTAATGATTAGATATCTTTGGGTTTACAAATATACATATTCAATCTCTCTAAGACTCCATCAATGTAAGCCTTACGAAACAACCCTAGTGTCCTTAGGAATCTCAATCTCCAATACAAAAGAATTATTACCAAAGAATTTCACATCAAGGATCCAATCAACATGTATTTTGTCTCGTGAAACATTCTAAGATCATTAAAAGTCAACAATATATCATATCTCACATATAACATGAAGATAAACTTTCTCCCACTTACCTTAAGGTATATACACTAATTAACTTTATTCTCTTTAAACCCTATGGAAGTTACTTAATAATTAAATTTTAGGTACCATTGCCTAGAACATTGTTTCAAACCATAAACCGCCTTCTTTAGTTCATAACCAAACTCCTCATTATCATCAATATAGAAACCCTTAAGTTGTTGCATGTATACATGAGACCTTTTGTGACTTGTCTAACCTTAAATCTCTCAATGTTATTTATTAAGAGGACTCTTTCCTCAATCAAATTTCATATCTAATTAACTGACGCATACTACACCTTTTTATTCATTTTACACTTTCACATCTCACACTGAGGGCAAGAAAAGGATTCTTAATAAATCCTTGCATAAAATTTATCTTTAATCTTATATA
The DNA here is from genome assembly GCA_013407115.1 of Glycine latifolia. Lineage (NCBI taxonomy): Eukaryota > Viridiplantae > Streptophyta > Magnoliopsida > Fabales > Fabaceae > Glycine > Glycine latifolia. The sequence continues at coordinate 24,577 of QARZ01040746.1, read as the reverse complement.
TATTCTCACTGAGATAGACCATAAGGTTATCAGCAATAACAAACTACCTATGTCTAATAAACCTTATTGTAGGAATATACTTAACTAAATAGGTTGTGAAACCTCAACCATAGCAAGAGTCAACCACATCATCAACTCAAGGATTACACACATCCATAATAGGAAAAGTGAACTTAATTAGGGATAATAGATGTGACATTACTACTAGGGCTATGTAGCAACATAAAAACACTATTGGTTTAAGCAATATTAACTTATTTGATGGGATGACAAGGTCTACTACATCAAGCTTCATGATATATTATAGTCTTAGTGCTCCTCGCCATATCCTTGAGTGTGAAGTCATCCCTTTCAACCACGCAATGTCGTTTAGGACTCCTAAGCATGGTATATAAAGGAGCTATTCTACTATCCTATGAGTATGTAATAAACAAGCTCATATGTTGCATGTGATAACATATTTACGATAATACTACTTCAAAGGAAGGCACATAAAATATATATTTTAAAGATCCAAATTCTAAGACCAAGCTAACATCTCCCGCTATTTTCACAAGTACTTCAAGTTATGGGTTTCAAAGCCTCTCTCACCCCTCCAAGAGTTAACATGGACATATATATTATGGCAAGACATAGTGTAAGACGTAAGGAGTTATCAATGAGGAGCTAATATTATAACACATTTACCTTAGGGCTAAATACACTAACCAAGTCTCTGCCCTAGCCAAAACCTTAGATGGGTTAATCCATGCAGTACACACTGAATTCACAAAATTATCCCCTTTGGGCAGACAAATTCCCTAGTCAATTTGTTCTCCAATAAATCTATCCCCCATTAAAAATATGTTAAGACAAAACAAGAATGCACCAGACAAATAAATGAAAAGATATAACTTAGGATACAATAAGCCAATATAATAGCACATTCCCCTTTAGGCAGAACTCACACACCAAGGTTACAACCTAGGTCAATATTTCAGATGGGTTAATCCATGAGCACATACTAAGTTCATAAATAATTTTATTATTAACTTTTAATCCAAGCAAACGATAACCCCCTTGGGGAAGGCAATCACATGCTAAGATCAAAAGCATTCCTTAAACTACAAAGATTTTCAGGAATCAATACAAGTGGTCCCCACTTTGGTGGTAACGACTAATAACGACCCATGAAAAAACTTGCATAGGAATCAATTTTCTCTTGTCCAAAACCATGACTTAGTCAACAAGTAAACACATCATTAAAGAGCACCCTTACTGGTCATACATTAATTATTCTCAAAATGTTTTGTACCCATACAAATTCAAATAATTATTAAAGCATTTTAATTTTAAAATTCAACTAAATAAAGATCAATAATAAATTCTCAGCAGCAGAAAAAATGAATTAAAATGCAATGTAGAAGACATATTTTAGACATTAACATTCATATTTTAGAATTTCAACACGCCACTATTCAACAACATAATTTATTTAAGTGTGAAGCTTTTCTAATTCACCTTTGCACTTGAGTTCAAATCCCACTAATGAAAAAGTTATCTTCCATTTTCATTGGTTTGAGTCTCAACAATGAAAATTTTGAAATCAACACTATTACAAATTTGATCTTTAGCAACATTTTTTGATATAATAACATTTTAGACGACATTAAAAAATGTTACAAAATTATGAATATATGTAGCTAATATGTTTTTGCAACATTTATCAAATGTTGCGTACAACCCTGTTGATTCTGAGAAGAAGATTGTTGATTCTAAGGAAAGCTACAAGAAGATTGAAGCAAGGATGAAGGCTTGAAGTTTTAGCTTTTTACATGCTCAATCATTTGAAGGCATTTGTAATTTGTGTAAGTGGTTCAAGTGGTTTGCCTTGTGATCTTTCATTTGCATTTGCATTTTCATTATCATGCATACATAGTTTTTGATTAAAATCTCAAAGCAATCCAGTGATTTCATAAGAAGATAAGTTCTCATGGCTAAGTTTTTGAAAAATGAAAACTCATTGTTTTAATCGATTACACAAGCAGTTTAATCGATTAAGTACATTCATACTATTTCTGGAAAAGCCTTGAAGAACAGTTTAATCGATTACCAGCTTCTCGTAATTGATTACATAGTTATATTTGAAAAACATGCATCACTGAAATAATCGATTATTCTGTTATGTAATCGATTATCTTAATTTTTTTGTCATAGTGCCTTACTGGAATAATCGATTACCATTTTCAGTAATTGATTACACAGGCTGGGTTCGTGTTTTTCATGTTTGAGCTTTACTGGTTTAGTCGATTACCAGTCTTATGTAATCGATTATTTCTTCATGCTTCAAAAATGCTTAGACTTCTTTAATCGATTAAGTATCGATTTAATCGATTATCTTGTTCATGAAAACATTTCCAGGAAGCTCAAGAACATATTAATTGATTATGTTATATTTTAATCTATTACATGTGATTAAATAATCAATTATCTTGTCGAAATAATCAATTATTGTCAGTTAAGTTAGTTTTATAACAGCTTTGCTTATATTGTCTTTATAAATAGACTTAGAGCTAATTGTTCAAACTAACTTGAGCATTTGTGTGAATCACACAAAGATTAGAAAGCTTTTTCCAGAGCCAAAAAATACTAATTTGTTCTAAGAGTGAAAAATCTCTCATGAGATCAAAAGAGTAAAATCTTTGAGATGAGTTGTTAAAGAAAAGAAGAGATTTCAAGAGTTCTTATTCCTAGCTTTGATTTGCATTCAACCTGATTGATTGGTAACATCATTCATTTGAAGGATCACAGGTTGTATCTCTTGAATCTTTCTTTAGAGTTTTTTTTTGTTAAAAATTTTGTTGATATATCTTTGATTCTTTAAAGTGGTCTTCTAGAGTAGGGTTCTCTAGAGGTAAGAGCAGAGTAGGGTTCTCTGGGTCTTGATCATTTGAGGTCTATAGGGTTTAGATTTCTGTTTCTTTATCTAGTGTGGATAAAGATGATCTTTGTAAAATTGCTTGTAAAGATTCTTTGATATAGTGAAAACTCTAACCTAGTGTTGGTTGGAAGTAACTGGATGTAGCCTCCATGGTTGAGAGGTGAACCAGTATAAATTGACTTGTCTCTTGTTTAGAATTCTGTATATATTTCATTACCTATCTTTGTGAAGTCAAACATTATTTTCAAAGAAACAATTTCTAGCATTACATGTATCTCAAGGTTTGATCTTGGTTGAAGAAGGATTTCTGGATTTCTAAAAGGTGAACAAGTGATACGATCCAAGAGTTTAATTCCGCAATTTGTTTTAGAAAAATTTTAAATACCAGTTTTGAACCAATTCACCCCCCCCCTCTTGGTTTATTTTCATTTTATTCATTGTTTTCAAACCCATGTTGTCAAAGCTTTTTCGTGACATTTTTAGGTTTTAGTAACATGGACTATATACAACATTTGAGAAAATGTTGCAAAAACATATTGGTAAGATTTATTTATAATTTGACAACATTTTTGGAATGTGACCAAAGGCTTTTACCAACTTTTTTATTAAGTGTTAGACAAAAAAATGTTGCTAAAAGCCACATATGTAGTAGTGCAAAATGGAAATTAAATCTTTTCAATATAATAAAATTGAGAATTAAGGTAACAATTCAATTCTTCAACTAATAAGTCTAAGGAAATAAATGTAGTTTCGACAAATTATAATTAACAGCAAGCCATTTATGTCATATAATAATTGAGTTTAACATCAAGTCATTCTAACATAATAACAACTGAACTTGCAGCTTAAATGATTCATGTCTGAGCCAATCAACTTATTTTAGTCAAATATAACAATTGAAATTAAAATTAAAATAACAATAAAAATTAAAATTTTTCATACCAAATCACTAACAATTCACACAGAAGTAGTGTGTAACTTTGTATACACAATGTTAGCACACAACAATTGAACTTTAATGTCTGACACTAACAATTAACATACCAACAACATGATAACAATCAAATGGGTATGAACATCCATAACTTGAAATGTAAAACAACATCAATATGATTATGTATAATATTTATGGCAATCTTGTTACAGTAAACCAAATTGATTCAGTTATTATGCTATCTTCTATTACCACGTACATAAATTGGAACCCCAGTTTCTTAGCACAGTTCAATAATTAAAATTCTCAATTTCCTAGGATAATTTAAAAGTAGCAATTGGATTTGAATCAATTAGAAAAATATTAAACATGTTCAATTAATATAACAATTAATTAAAATTGCAATTGAAACCATAACACCAATTAAACCTAGGTAGAGAAACCCATTTAATACAATATTCAGAATAGTAACAATGGAAATCAACATATAATAGGTTAACAATACCCTCACAAAATATTCATAAAAAATGCCCACCACACATGTGTTTAATACAACTGTTAACAATGTTTTTTTTATAGGAATTTAGAACGCCAATTAAATTACGTACTTGTTGAAGGCATGATCTGATGTGCTGGAATTGTCTACGTTGCACAAGTCCTTCAAAACAAGAAACAAGTATTTCTTTGCTTGATCACATACTCTAGATACTAAGTTTTCAATAGGGCAAACTATAGGTAGCAGTGAATAACATGATGGCAAAGGAGACCTAGCCTTTCTATTTATTAACCCTAGGCACCTCCTATTATGGACCTAGTGGTTAGGCCGACAATGTTTTCCTACACTTAGTAGAATTAGGTGTCCAAAGTCAGTAAACTGTTAATCACATTATAAGTGTGTTAAATATCTTCAAATGGATATAATATTAACTTGTTTTTGGCAAAACAAAGTATTTACAATTAATTGTATTCCACAAGAATATATGGGAAAATTCTAACAATGTACAAACATGACAAAAAAAAATTCACTACACATAACTCTTCTCATAACTATTAGTTTCCCAGTCATATCGATGAATTAATTTATGAGTGACCCCAAATTTTAAAGCTTATTATGTGTAGTTTATAGAGGTGTGTTCAAAATTCCCAAAACATCTCTACATCAATACTAGTTTTCAAAATAATAAATAGTTAAAAGTTGGAACAAAACATTCAGCAAAAGAGTTATTTCATAAAATTCATAATAAATTCATATGTTATCCAAAATCAACATATGAATTTTACCATAATAAATTCAAAATCAATACTAGTTTATCATATTTTGTCAAAATCACATGCAGTGCTCAGTGTGTGTTTGGTTAAAATTGATTTTGAAGTGATGTGATTTATGTTTGGATGTCCTTACAAAATCATGTTAAGGATAAAATTTAGTACAAAATTTTGGATAAAATGCAAAAGCTACTAAGACTTACTTCAACCCAAAATCAATTCTAAATTATTCTCTAACATGAAACCAAACATGTGAGAATGTATCCAAAATAAATTATCGACTCAAAATCAATTGTGCTACGTGAAACCAAACACAAACTCAATATCATGAGATAGGTCAAAGTTGAAATTTTGCAAACAACTTGTATGAAAACAGTATGAACAACACATAAGAACCAAGAGGGAGGGATGAATTGGTTGTTCTTGGTCTATTAAAATTTCTTTAACAATCAGAGGTGAAATGAATTGTATCACAAAACAACCGTTGAACACTTTCAATCAATCAAACACCAATCTTTATAGATGCAATTACACCAAGAAAGTTCAAGTTGATTATGAAAAGTTATACCAACGAATGAAAATTAATAACCACAAGAAAAGATAAAGAAGAAGTAATCAACACCAAGATTTATACTGGTTCACTTCTCAACCGAGAGAAGCTACATCCATTTTTCCTAACCAACTAGTTAGAATTCAACTATTAGCAATCTGTTTCTTACAAGCTTATACAATCACTCTCAATTAGACCTAGATTAAGAACAAGAATTCTAACTCCCTTAGACTCTCTGTGATCAAGACATAGAGAAAACTTTTCTCTACTTTTACCTCTAGAAAAATCTATTCTAGACAAGCTTTAAGAAAAACTATTGCACTAGTTACACAACTCATAAATTATAAAAAGAATTTCAACCAAAGTAGTATGGAGAGAAACAACCTGATGATCCACTACAGATGAAGGAAAATGATTACCAAACTTGAATCAGGGTTGAATGAAAAATCTTAGAACATTCTCTCCAAGTTCTTCTTTAGAAAGTTTTCTAGCAAATGATTACATTACGAGTTAATCGATTACACTGTTCATAAGTCTTTTCCAGAAAACTCAAGAACACTTTAATCGATTAAATGAGTCAATTAATTGATTACATAAGTGAATTAGTCGATTACATTAGTGAATTAATTGATTACTGACAGTTACAATAGTTTTTCTATAAATAGTTGTTCAGTGTTTTAACAAAAGAGACTACGAAATATTAAAGAATTTTCATAAGCTTTCTAAAGAGAGAAAAGATAGAAAGTGCTATTCAATTTTAGTCCCTTAAATCCTCAAGCTTCAAGATTCCTTGATAGGATTTCTTTTTGGACAAAGTTTCTAAAGAAGATTTTGGATAGAAAGTTCTGAGATAGTTTTCTTTCAACCTTGATTCCTATTTGGCAATATTTTGCATACCTTTGTAGTGGATCAACATGTGTTTCTCTCTATATAACTTGTTTGTAATTTCTTTTTAGAATTTCTATTTGTGTAACTATAACAATAGTCTTTCTTAATGCTTGTCTAGAATAGATGTTTCTAGAGGGAAGAGTAGAGAAGGGTTTTCTCTATGTCTTGATCACTAAGAGTCTACGTGAGTTAGATTTATTGTTCTTGATCTAGGCATGATTGAGAATGATTGTATGAGCTTGAAAGAAACATATTGTCAATAGTGGAAGTCTAACTAGTTTGTTAGAAGAACTGGATGTAGCTTCTCTAGACTGAGAAGTGAACCACTACTTTATCTTTATCTTTTCTTGTGGTTATTAATTATCATTTATTGGTGTAATCTTTCGCATTCAACAGAAAACATTTGGTTACATTCTTTAAAGATTGGTGTTTGATTGACTAAAAGTGTTCTTGGATTGTTTTGTGATATGATCTTTTTAACTCTGATTGTTTAAGAAATTTTAATTCGCCAAGAACAACCAATTCACCCTTCTCTTGGTTCTTGTGTGTTATTTATACTGTTTTCAGTAATGTCTTCTAGGGAGGAATGAACATCAGCTGAATGTTCATGATGCAAAGCTATAATAGCATCCATCTTTTGAATCATGAGAGACTTAAAAGGAGTCCACTGCTGCTCAGTAGGTCCAGCTTCAACATCTTCTTCCTCATCAGCTTCTTGGTCCTCATCAGCAACTCCTTGAGGAGCTTGAGCTCCAACCATTTGGGGTGTTCATTAATCCCAACCTTGTGAGATGCTTTTTGGAGATGAGGTTGGTTATGGTGGTGGTGTTGTCCACAATCTCATTGGTCACATCAATCTCAAAGTAGTCAGTAAACCTTGACATCATGACAGCATAAGGAAATTGATAGCTCAACAACCTCTTTACCTTCATCATAGTTTCTTTAATAGCCAAAACCCAATTGATTTGAGTTCCAGTTTTCATCCCATACACCAACTGAAGATCATCATCAGTGAGCTGAGCATGGTTGGTTGATCTAGGTGTTAGGATGTAAGTGATGATGCAATGAAGAAGCCTATCTTCTGCAGTCATGTGGCCAACACCTAATATGTTTCCAATATGTGCATTAGGATTTAGCAGCATACCACTATAGGTTTCCATCTTTGAGTAATAACCAATCTATTCTTCAAACCTCTGAACACCTCCAAAAGTGATACCTGCTATTGCATTTAACACAGTGTCATCAATCACCAAAGCCACTCCATTCACTTTGGAGCAGAGAATACCATCCATTCCAGCCTTGGTACAAGTATAAAAGACTTTCACCAATTCAGGGTAATAAGTACCCTTCATCTCCAGCAATTTGGTGAGTCCTTATGCTTGCAACATCTCAGGGAAATTGAATCCCTCAGAGACAAACCATTTAAGTTCCAGATATTTAGGAGGTAGAACAAGCTTTGTGACATGGAACTGCATGTAGTTGTTCCTTTCAGCCTTAGTGGCGAACCAAGTATTCAACTTGTTCTCAACCGCCTTAGAACTTTGGCTAGCTTTCCTTTTGTTGGTTTTCTGCTTCTTAGTGGAAGATGGTTGAGACATGGTAAGGAGATAGAAATTTCAGAGAAAGGATAGGTATTATTTTGGTAGTGGAGAAGAAGAAGAACAACAAGAAAAGATAGAGTTTTCCTTGAGGAAGAGGATTGGTTTTTGCTGTGAGAAGTGTAGGCTCATGGATTATGAATTTATAGAGCCATAACAAGCTTAAAATTTGAATTTTCAAATCACAATAACTACTCTCACAAAGTCCAATGATGTCTAGGTTCACTGAACCAAAATTTGAATTAAGAAATAAGGTTTCAAATTTTCCATTGAAAGCTGAGCAGAGTTGCAGAAATGGCAAAAGTAATCAATTAAGAAACCCTTGTAATCGAATATTCCATGGTGTAGGGATCCTCTAAACCTCATGTAATCGATTAATCCATAGGAGTAATCGATTATTCTAGAGATTCTTTAACCTGTAATAGCCCTAAACCCTCATGTAATCGATTAATACATTGGTGTAATCGATTACATCAATGAGTTTTTACACTGTAATCGATTAATTCATGGATGCAATTTATTAAGTGAGTGAGTAAGACCTAGTTCTGGCCTTAGGTAATCGATTACCATCTGTGGTAATCGATTATCACAGAGAATTATGCAGTATGAATAATGACATTTATTAGGATTCAAATTTTGCTACATATGATGCTTGTGAGTTAAATTGCATGTTGTCAAACACATCATTTACATGCTAATCAATGTTGGATTCATCAAGAATACCTAGCATGTTTCTTAAAAGAAAGAATCTATCTCTAGCAAGAAGTTTTGTAAATATATTAGCTAATTGATTATTTGTATCAATAAACTCAATTGAGCAATTACCCTTTTGAATATGATCTCTGAAGAAACGATGTCTAATTTCAATATGCTTTGTCCTTGAGTGCATGATTGGATTCTTTGATAGGTTGATAGCATTGGTGTTGTCACATAGCAATGAATTTGTTTCAAATTAACACCAAAGTCCCGAAGTTGTTGTTTGAGCCATAGGCTTTAGCACAGTAACTACCAACTACAATATGTTCCTCAACTATTGAAAGTGCAACACAAGACTATTTCTTGTAGTGCCATGAGATCAAGGAACTTCCCAGTAGATGGCATGTTCCACTTGTGCTCCTCCTATCTAACTTGCAACCTGCAAAGTCAGAATCTGAATAACCAATTAAATTTAGTGATGCACCTTTTGGATACAATTGACCAACTTTTGAAGCTGATTTTAGGTATTTAATGATCCTTTTGACTGCTGTGAGGTGTGACTCTTTTGGATTGGTTTGATATCTTGCACACAGGCACACACTCAACATAATGTCTGGGCGACTTATAGTCAAATACAATAGAGACCCAATCATTCCTCTATATCTTGATTCATCAACCTTTTTGCCTTTATCATTGGAGCCAAGATAAGTTGTGGTTGCCATAGCAATTGTGATGTATGGCTGAACCATTAGCCATTAGTTTTCCCAAATCTACCTTGCAATGAAACCCTAACTTCAAGTAAACTTCAAGAACCCAAAACTGTCCAGCATTTCATGTGAAACCTTGGCTAGTTGGGAGCTTTTAATTTCAGCAATGGAAGACGGAAGAGAGATTAGGGATGAAGGTGGAAGACACCATGCAGAAGCTCTCCAATAAGTCTAGGAAGAATCACCACAATAGCTTGAAGCCATTGATAAGAATCAAGAGGTTCTTGCACAAGAAAAAGAGAGAAACTCTCACACAAATTTTCAGATTTGTATTAATGAACCAAAGTTCTTTTACATTCAGTTTTGGGCACCTTATAAAGGCCATGAAATTACAAGCTAATGCACATGAAATGACAATTCAAATGAAGCTTGTAGTGCACATTAAAGGAGCCTAAAGCAAGCTTAATGAAGTTTGTGGTGCAAGCTTCTCCTAAGTGACCCTTGGCTGTCCCAAACTCGTAATAGGTGCAGTATTTTTAGCTTCTAAGTGCAGCCAACTAATTT
>QARZ01040746.1:0-14444 GCA_013407115.1 Glycine latifolia | reverse complement strand
ACTAAGTTGCTACACAAATTACACACAAGTGCACCTACACCTCTTTACACAATTGCACTAAAAAGCCTTTTTATTGTTTCTACTTTTGCTTCTAACAAGTGCTGAATTTAATTGGAATTAAATTGAACTTGAGACATTAAAATCTAGCCCTTGTTATCCTTGAGTTGGTGTGCTTCATGCTTGTCCAAATTAGCCTTGATGTGGTCTTGAAGTGCTTGGGTTCTCGTTCTTGTCATGGGTCCTTTAAAGCTCACCAAAGGAAGTGCTTCAAGCTTTCCTTCTAGACCTTTAGCTTGCCATGGACCTCCATCAAGTTGCAACATCCTTGCTTTTCTCCATTTCAAATTTTCTAATCAATTCATTGCAGTATTTTGTTTGACAAAGAAATGTCTCATTCTTTAATTGTTTCACTTGAAGTCCAAGGAAGAATGTTAGTTCTCCCATCATTAACATTTCAAATTCATTCTGCATTGAAGATGAGAATTCCATGCACAAAGAGTTGTTAGTAAAACCAAAGACAATGTCATCAACATAAATTTGAACAAGTAATATATCACTAGCAGATTTCTTTGTGAACAATGTTTCATCAACTTTTCCTCTTGTAAAGGATTAACTAATTAGAAAATTGATCAATCTTTCATACCAGGACCTAGGAGCTTGTTTTAAGTCATGATTTGTGTTTGAAGTCTACAAAACCAAGAGGTTGATCAACATATATTTCGTCCTCTATGTAACCATTTAGACAAGGACTTTTTACATACATTTGAAATAATTTGAAGTCCATCAAACATGCAAATGCAAGTAGCAACCTAATTGCTTCCAACCTAGCAACAAGGGAATAGGATTCTTCATAGTCAATGCCTTCCTCTTAGTTGTAACCCTTTACATTTGGCCTTATTTCTAACTATGATGCCACTTTCATCAAACTTGTTTCTGAAAACCCACTTGGTGCCTATTGGCTTATGAGAAGGAGGTCTAGGAACCAGTTCCCATACTTCATTTCTCTTGAACTAATTTAGTTCATCATCCATAGCAAGCATCCAATGTTCATCAAGTAATGTTTGATCAATATTTTTAGGTTCAATTTGAGATACAAAGGTCATATCACAACATAAATTCCTGAGATTTGATCTAGTGGATACTCCCTTAGATACTTCACCAATAATGTTGTCAATGGCGAGATCTCTTGTAGTTCAACTGTCTTTTGGCCTTTGGGTTAGAGTTGAAGGATCAACTTCTTCATTTGTTTCATCATTTCTCCTCTCATCAGTCTCATTGGTAGTGACATTTTCTTCCAATGGTCCTACAACATTTTCACAACTCTTTTTCTCTTTTGAGGAGTTAGATTCATCACAGATAACATGTACAGATTCTTCCATGCATAAGGTTCTTTTGTTAAATACTCTATATGCTTTGCTTTGCATTGAATATCCAAGGAAGATTGCTTCATCAGCTTTTGCACCAAATTTGCCAACAAATTCCTTTTCGTTGTTTAAAATAAAACATTTATAGCCAAAAACTCTAAGGTGTGAAATGTTTGGTTTTCTGCCTTTGTAAAGTTCATAAGGAGTTTTCTTTAACATGAGCCTTATGAACAATCTATTTAGAGTATAGAAAACAGTGCTCACTGCATCAGGCCAAAAATGTTTTGGCAAATTAGTTTCATTAAGAAGAGTTCTTGCATCTTCTTCAAGTGATCTATTTTTCCACTCCATAACACCATTTTGTTGAGGTGTTCTTGGAGTTGAAAAATTCTGTTTTATTCCATGTTCTTCACAGAATTTTTTAAAATGTTCATTTTGGAATTCACCACCATGATCACTTTTTATTGAGACTATCTTGCAACCATTTTTTTCATTTTGTAAAAGCTTGGCTAATTTTCTGAAAGCATTCAAAGCATCACTCTTGGATTTCAAAAACAAGGTCCATGTAAATCTTGAGGAATCATCAACTATAACAAGTCCATAGTAATTGCCACCCAAACTCATAGTTCTTGAAGGACCAAACAAATCCATGTAAAGCAATTCAAGAGGTCTTAAGGTGGAAACAATGTTTTTGTTTGGGAAAGAGATCTTTGTGTGTTCCCTTTTGGACAAGCATCACAAAGTTTTTCTTTTTCAAACTTGAGTTTAGGCCATTAAATTCACTAAGTTGCTACACAAATTACACACAAGTGCACCTACACCTCTTTACACAATTGCACTAAAAAGCCTTTTTATTATTTCTACTTTTGCTTCTAACAAGTGCTGAATTTAATTGGAATTAAATTGAACTTGAGACATTAAAATCGAACCCTTGTTATCCTTGAGTTGGTGTGCTTCATGCTTGTCCAAATTAGCCTTGATGTGGTCTTGGTGTGCTTGGGTTCTCGCTCTTGTCATGGGTCCTTTAAAGCTCACCAAAGGAAGTGCTTCAAGCTCTCCTTCTAGACCTTTAGCTTACCATAGACCTCCATCATTCCCTCCTTCTTGAAAGGAACTTGACCTTAAGTTTGCTTCCCCACTTGTACCTACATTATACAAAGAAAGATCACAAACATTGAAAGTATTACTCACACCATACTTACTAGGCAACTCAAGTTTGTAAGCATTATTGTTGATCCTCTCTAAAATCTTGAAAGGTTCATCTCCTTTTTGTTGGAGCTTGGATTTCCTTTCACGAGGAAATCTATCCTTCCTCAAATGAAGCCACACCAAATCTCCTTCATTAAAGATCACTTGCTTATTGTGCTTATTGGCTTGCTTTACATATTGTTCCATCTTTCTCTCCGCATGTGCCTTCACTTGTTCAGGTAACTTCCTAACATAAGAAGCTTTAGACAAAGCATCATGATTAACCATAGAAGAAGTGTTTGAAAACACAATGAATATACTGCAAATAAACCAAGAAGGGGGTGAATTGGTTTAAAACTAATATTTAAAATTTTCTAAAACAAATTACGAAATTAAAATCTTGGGTCGTATCACTAGTTCACCTTTTGAAAATACAGAACTCTTTCTTCAATCAAGATCAATCATTGATTTGCATATAATGACAAAAATAGTTTCTTTGATGATAATATTTTGATTTCACAAAGATAAGCAATGAAATATACAAAACTTAAAACAAGAGACAAGGCAATTTATACTGGTTCACCTCTCAACCTTGGAGGCTACATCCAGTTACTTCCAACCAACACTAGGTTAGAGTTTTCACTATATCAAAGAATCTTTACAAGCAGTTTACAAAGATCACCTTTATCCACACTAGACAAAGAAACATAAATCTAAACCCTATAGACTTCAAGTGATCAAGACCCAGAGAACCCTACTTTGTTCTTCCCTCTAGAGAGCCCTACTCTAGAAAACAACTTTAAAGAATCAAAGATATACACCAACAGAGTTTTAATACACAGAAAAATTCTAACGAAAAATTCAAAGGGATACAACCTGTGATCCTTCAAATGTATGAATGAATGAATGATATTACTAATCAGTCAGGTTGAATGCAATTCAAATCTTAGAATCAGAACTCTTGAAATCTCTTCTTTTCTTTAAAACCTCATCTCAAAGACTCAACTTTCTTGATCTCATGAGAGATTTTTCACTCTTAGAACAAATCAGTATTTGGATTCTTGAAAAAGCTTTCTAACTTTTTAGTAATTCACACATATGCTCATGTTCTTAGAACAATTCGCTCCAAGTCTATTTTAAAAAGACAAGTTTATAAAAAGCTGTTAAAAAACTGATTTAACTGACAATAATCGATTAAAACGATAAGGTAATCGGTTATTTAATCATATGTAATCGATTAAAATATCACATAATCGATTAATATGTTCTTGAGCTTCCAGGAAATGTTTTCATGAACAAAATAATCGATTAAATCGACATGTAATCAATTAAAGCAGTCTTAGTGTTTATGAAGAATAAAGAAATAATCGATTACATAAGACTGGTAATCGATTAAACTAGTAAAGCTCAAGACACGAAAATAGCCTATGTAATCGATTACTAAAAATGGTAATCGATTATACCAGTAATGCATCATGACTAATGAATTAAAATAATCGATTACAAAACAAGATAAATCGATTATTCCAGTGATGCATGATTTTTCATATAACACAATGTAATCGATTACAAGAAGCTGGTAATCGATTAAACTGTTCTTCAAGGCTTTTCCAGAAATAGTATGAATGTCTTTAATCGATTAAACTACTTGTGTAATCGATTAATGTAGTAAGTTTTCCTTTTTAAAAGACTTATCCATGAGAACTTAACTTTTTATGAACTCATTGGATTGCTTTGAGATTTTATCCAAAAACACGTATGCATGAGAATGAGAATGAAAATGCAAATAAAAGATCACAAGGCCATGCACTTGAACCACTTAGACAAATTACAAATGCCTTCAAATGATTGGGCATGTAAAAAGCTAAAACATTAAGCCTTCATCCTTGCTTCAATCTTCTTGCAGCTTCCCTTAAAATAAATAGTGTTAGGTAAAGACAATAAATCAAGAGGAGTTAAAGGATTAAAGCCATAAACAATTTCAAAAGGAGATAGGGAAGTAGTCTTGTGAACTACTCTATTGTAAACAAATTCAATGTGAGGTAGACACTCCTCCCAAGTTCTCAAATTACCCTTGATGTAGCATCTAAGGAGTTGTCCCAATGTCCTATTTATCACCTCGGTTGGCCATCCGTTTGTGGGTGACAAGTTGATGAAAACAAGAGTTTTGTACCAAGCTTACCCCACAATGTCTTCCAAAAGTGGCTAAGGAACTTTGTGTCTCTATCACTCACAATGCTTCTTGGCAATCCATGTAGTCTCACCACTTCCTTGAAGAAAAGATTGGCTACTTCACAAGCATCATCACTCTTGTGACAAGGAATGAAGTGTGCCATCTTTGAAAACCTATCAACAACAACAAAGATAGAATCCTTTCCCCTTTTGGATCTTGGAAGACCAAGCACAAAATCCATAGAAATGTCAACCCAAGGGGAGTTAGGAATAGGAAAAGGTGTATACAAACCATGAGGCATTAATCTAGATTTAGCTTTATGACAAGTAATGCATTGAGAAATAAGCTTAAGCACATCATGCCTTATTTTTGGCCAAAAGAAATGTTCATGTACAATAGCCAAAGTTTTGTCCACACCAAAGTGCCCCATCAAATTATTCTCAGGAGCTTCCCAAATGAAAATTTCTCTCAAAGAGCTTTTAGGAACACATAGTGATGTATGGCTGCACCAATAGCCATTAAGTTTTCCCAAATCTACCTTGCAATGAAACTCACTCTTAAAGAAACTTTCAGAACACAAGCTGTCCAGCAATTCACATGAAAATATGTGGCTGTTTGGAAGCTTTAATGGCAGCAATGGAAGATGGAAGAAAGGTAAGGGATGAAGGTGGATGACACCATGGAAAAGCTTTCCAATAAGCCTAGGAAGAATCATCACAATAGCTTGAAACCATTGATAAGAAACAAGAGGTTCTTGCACAAGAACAAGAGAGAAACTCTCTACAGAAATTTCAGAATTTGTAAAAATGACATCAAAAGTATTTACATTCAGTTTTTGGGGAGCTTATATAGCCCACGAAATTACACTCAAATGCAAGGCAAATGATCATGCAAATGTAAACTAAATAAAGCCTAAATGCAAGCTAATGAAACTCAATTGCAAGCTTCATCCTAAGTGACTTCTTGGCTGAACCAACATGCCTAAAGGTGCAATATTTTCGCTTCTAAGTGCAGCATTTTAAGCCTTAAGGTGCAGCCAACAAGCTTACAAAGGTGCTACACAATTTACACACAAGTTCACTTACAAAGCCTTACACTAATGCACTTAAAGCCTTTTTATTACAACTAATTTTGCCACTAACAAATGCTGGAATTTATTGAATTAAATTCAACTTTAGAATACAAAATCCAGCCCTTGTTGTCCTTGAGTTGGTGTGCCTCTTCATGCTTGTCCAAGTTAGCTTGGATGTGGTCCCCAAGTGCTTGAGCCCTAGCTCTTGTCATTGGTCCTTTAAAGCTCACCAAAAGAAACGCTTCAAGCTCTCATTCTAGACCTTTGGCTTGTCTTGGACCTCCATCACATAGTCTCTTTTCCTTGAACAAGAAACCATCATGTCTAAAATATCCTTTATGATCCCCCTTCTCACACAAACCAAAATACTAGAGAAGTCATGATCACTTGCATACAATTCCTTTATGTGATTAAAACTAAGCAATTTAGTTTCAAGCATAGAAATCAAACAATGCCTCCTTGATAAGGCATCCACCACTGCATTCAACTTTCCTTGCTTGTGTTTAATGACACAAGGAAATTGCTCAATAAATTCAACCCACTTAGCATGTCTCTTGTTGAGTTTGCCTTGCCTTTTCAAATATTTAAGAGATTCATGATCACTATGTATCACAAATTCCTTAGGTAAAAAATAATGTTGCCAAGTTCGCAAGACTCTAACAAGTGGATACAACTCTTTGTCATAAGTGGAATAGTTTAAACATGCACCCTTTAATTTATCACTAAAATAAGCAATAGGATGTTTATCTTGAATCAAATCCCCCCCAATGCCTACATTAGATGCATCACATTCCAATTCAAAAGAAGCATTAAAATTAGGCAATGTAAGATTAGGTGCATGAGACAATTTATCCTTCAATGTTTGGAAAGCAATTTCATGCTCTTGCTTCCAAGAGAAACTCACCGTTTTCTTCATCAATTCATTCAAAGGAGAAGCAATGGTACTAAAATCCTTGAAAAATCTCCTATAAAAGCTTGCCAAACCTTGAACGCTTATAACATCTTTCACGCTTCTAGGAGTGGCCACTCCATGATGCCTTTCAATTTCTCTTGATCCACTTGGACTCCTTGAGCACCTACTACAAAACCTAGAAACACAACTTGTGAAGTGCAAAAAGAACATTTATCAATTGCTCCATACAAGGTTTCCTTCCTAAGCACCTCCAAGACACTTTTAACATGAATTAAATGATCATTTAAATTGGCACTATAAACAAGAATGTCATCAAAGTACACTACCACAAACTTCCCTATAAAGTGTCTATGCGCATGGTTCATAAGTCTCATAAAGGTACTAGGTGCATTATTGAAACCAAAAGGCATAACTAGCCATTCATAAAGTCCAAATTTAGTTTTAAAAGCCATTTTTCATTCATCCCCTTCCCTCATCCTTATTTGATGATAACCACCCTAAAAGATCATTAAGTCTAGGAAAGAGATGTCTATACCTTATGATAATGTTGTTTATTACCCTACAATCTGTGCACATTCTCCAAGTTCCCTCTTTCTTAGGCACAAGAATAATTGGCATGACACAAGGACTCATGCTCTCACGGATCCACCCTTTATCAAGTAGCTTTTCCACTTGTGCTTGTATCTCTTTTGCCTCCATTGGTGAAGTCTTATATGCTGGGCTATTTGGACGAGAAAAACCTGGAATCAAATCAATTTGGTGCTTTATGCCTCTTAAAAAAGGCAAGCCATTAGGTACTTCTTTTGGAAAAACATCTTCATAATCCTCCAAAAGAGCTTGCATAGCTTTGGGCAATTTTTCTCCTACCTTATCAACATGTAAACAAAGAGAATTAGGAAGCATGTAATAAAGAGGTTGTTGTGCCAATAACACTCTCTTTGTTTGCTTTTCACTCAAGAACAAGCTCTCTTTAATCTCATGAATTTTTTTGCTCTCATTTTCTTTTTCCTTTCCTTTTTCTCACTAGTTTTTCTCTTTGGAAGCTCACTTTCTTTTTCCTTTTGAGTGCAGAATTTTTTTTGAAGTGCAGTATTTTTTTAACCCTTGAATTCTTTTCTCTTTCATTCTCATTTGATCCTTACACACTTGTCTAGGAGTCAAAGGCCTCAAAATAATTTTCTTACCTAAGTGCTCAAACTCAAAAGTGTTCTGCATGCCATTGTGTATCACTTTTCTATCATATTGCCATGATCTACCAAGAAGGATATGACCAGCCTCCATAGGTACAATACCACCACTTCTCCACTTTTACTAAGTTAATAGCTTGTATGGCCTTGGATGCTTTGTGGTTGGCAAGTGTAATTTTTTCACAAGTCTTGTACCAGACACATTGGTGCAGATGCCCCCATCAATGATAAGTGAGCAAACTTTCTTTTAAACTAAGCACCTTGTGTGAAAAATATTTTCTCTTTGAGTCTTCTCTTTTTCTAGGCAAAAATTGCTCAACATTCTCCTTACCATCAATAGATCACCCTCTTCGGCCTCCACAAGTGTAAGTTCTTCTTCTTCATCACTTGAAGAACTATTTGAGTCACTTGAAGAATCACTCTTTATGCCTCCATCCTCAAGCAAAATCATAGTTCTCTTGTTGGGACATTGAGAAGCAATGTGTCCCTTACCAAGGCACTTAAAACACTTGATATTGCTTGATCTTGTTTGAGTTGGATCCCCAATTTCTTTGCTTGAGCTCTCCACCTTTTCTTCTTTATTTTTCACATGAGAAAGCCCCCTTTTAGGCTAGTCCTTCCAGCTGGAAGTTGCAGCCCCATTTGTCTTGGAAAAGGAAGCTTTTCTCCTTTCTAGTTGTTGCTCCAATCTTTGAGCTTTGTGGACTAGCTCCTCAATTGTATCATAAGAATGTAGCTCCATCACATCTTGAATTTCTCTATTCAAGCCTTGAAGGAACCTAGCCATTGTTGCTTCTTGGACCTCCACAATTTCAGCCCTTATCATCATCAATTCCATTTCCTTATAGTAGTCATCAACACTTTTGTAGCCATGGAAATGTCTTTGAAGCTTGTTGTGGACTTCTCTTGCATAATAAGTGGGAACAAATCTTACTCTCAAGCATTCCTTCAAGTCATCCCAACAATTTATTCTTTGTCTCCTCATCCTTCCTATGTCCTTTTGAATTTGGTTCCCACCACACCAAAGCATGGCCACCAAATTCTAGAGTTGTTAGAATCACTTTCTTTTCTTCCTCAATTTGTTGGCATGAGAAAATTTGTTCTACTTTCATCTCCCACTAAAAGCACTCTTTGAGATCATTATTGCCAAGGAACTTTGGAATTTTTATTTTCACTTTATTCAATCCTCCATTCCTCCCTTCTCTTTCTTCTCTCCTCACCCTCCAATCTTCCTCATCTCTATTTTCCTTCCTAGGATTGTGTCTCCTATGATTTTCTCTTCTATTATTTTCTCTCCAATTCTCCCTCTCATCTTCATAATTTCCTCCATGAGAGGAAGCATACTCACTCACCCTCCTACCACTACGAGCCTCTCCATACACACTTCCCATTGGGTGACTCCTCCTTTGGGTCTCCCTTTGTAACCATTCAAACCTTGCATCCATTTTGGTTTGCAAGTCTTCCATTTGTTTTGTTATGGATTTCATCAACCTAGAGGTCCTAGGTGACAAAGCCTCATCTCTTATTGAGCTCATCCTTCAAAAAAATGGTTAGCAAACACACAAGTATATAAGGAAATTCTCACCACTCTCTGAGTGTTTGCCACTCACACTTGTGTTTGCACACTTTATCTAGGCTTTTTCTATAATGTTCTCTCTTGCCTTTTTCCACTCTTATTCCTTTCTATATTTCTTAAGCAAAATCTTCTAATCAAATCAAGCTTCTTTACTATAGTGAAATAGGAAATTACTATAGGCTAGACTCAAGAGTCCAAGAACAAGAAAACTCTAAGACAAAACCTTGGAATTTTTAAGAGACAAGCAACAAAAGCAAAAATTTGGAAAAACACAACTCAAATTGGAATTTAATGAGACAACTCAAGGATTTTATGGGCTGTACCAAACTGCACAAGGAGGATATGCCAAGTAAATTCAATTTCTAGAAGCCAAATTTCATCAAATTTGCATGTCATACAAGTTCACTTAATTATGTGGTTCAAAGGAAATTTTGGAACTTGTAATTTTGTAACTTTAATTTGCTTCTAAATTTTGTTTTCCTTTGTATTGTTCCAGCCACAATTCAATAATTTGTTCGGTTGTCCATAATTGTTTCTCTTTTGCACATTGATTATTTCTTTCAAAAAAAAAATTCAGCTTTTGTTTTTCTTTTGAACAAGTTCACAAATTCTTAAAGGAAATTGAATGATTCACGAAAATGATGTATAACAATTGCAAAATTTGCTTCTAACAACTCAATTCAATTTAGGCATGAGATTAGAATCAAAACAAGTGGTCATACAACACAAAAAACACTACAAACAAAAGTTGACAAGAATCAAAGCTAAAAAATTAGAAAAAACATCAAGAACACATGAAGAACATGAAGACATAAATTACATGAAACTTAAAGGAAACACCTAGGGTAGGTGGCAGAATCAACCACAAAGCACCCAACCCACCAGAATTTTTCACAAAAACACAAAAACACAAGGAATTGAAGAAGATTTTCAGATTTTAAATGGTGTAGTTTTTTTTTTACCTTTGAAGAACTTTTAAGAACTGAACTTGAAGAAGAATTCCACAAGGATTAGTCTCTAAATTGTTGATTCTGAGGGGGAGATTGCTAATTAAGGGGAGCAGTAAGAAGATGAAGCTAAAGAAGAAGCTTGTGCCTTAGAAGAAAGTTTTGAGCTTTTCACATGCCAAGAAAATTATAACTTGATTAAGTGTATGAGAGGCTAAACTTGTCATCCTTGCATTGCATGAATATGATCATTAACATGCATACATGCTTTCATTAAAGTATTAAAGCTATTCATGTTTTTAAAAGAAACTAATTAGTCATGGTTAAAGTTTTTGGAAAATAAAATATTACTGCTTTAATCGATTACTCAAACTGCTTGAAGAACAATTTAATCGATTACCAACTTTTTGTAATCAATTACATAGTTATATGTGAAAAACATGCATCACTGGAATAATCGATTACCATTTTCAGTAATCGATTACAAAAGTCGGGGTTCATGTTGCACAGGCCGAGTTCTTGTTTTGAGCTTTATTGGTTTAATCGATTACAGTCTTATGTAATTGATTATTTCTTCATATGTCAAAAATGCTAAGATTGTTTTATTCGATTAAGTATCAGTTTAATCGATTATCTTGTTCATGAAAACATTTCCAGGAAGCTCAAGAACGTATTAATTGATTATGTGATAGTTTAATCGATTACATATGAGTAAATAATCGATTACGTTGTCGTTTTAATTGATTATTGTCAGTTAAATCTGTTTTATATAAAGCTTGGTAAGTCTGTTTTCTATAAATAGAGATTGAATGAATCATTTATGATATGTGAGAGATTTACCCAAAAGATACCAAGCTTTCTAAGTGTTCAAGATTCTGATTTGATTCTGAGTTTGAAACACATCTTGTGAGATCAAGATTTCTGAGTTTTTGAAAAGATGCGTTAAAGAAAAGAAGGTTTATCAAGAGTTTGATTCTAAGCATTGAATTTCGTACAACCTGATTGATTGGTAATCTCAATTCATTTCATTCATTCATACATGAAGGATCACATGTTGTGTTTATCTTGAAACTCTTCTTTTTTAGATGTTCTAATATTTTGTTGTGTTGTAACATATCAAAGTGATTATTTTAAGCTTTCTAGAGTAGGGTATTTTAGGGTTGAAGATCTAAGTAGGGTTCTCAGGATCTTTGTGATTTGTTTTCTAATAGTGTTTTAGAATTCAAATTCTTTATCTCGGGTTGATAAAGATAATCACTTGTAAATTGCTTGTAAAGGATATTTTGATATAGTGAACACTCTAACCTGGTTGGTTGGAAGACACTGGATGTAGCCTCCATGTTAGTGAGGTGAACCAGTATAAATTGTTGAGTCTTTTATTCTGATTCTGTGTTTCTTTCATTGCTTGTATTTGGGTAATCAAAATATTATTAGCAAAAGAAAATATTTCTGTCATTGTATGCATAGCAAGGTGGATCTTGATTGAAATAAAAGTTCTGGTTTTACTAAAGGTGAAAGAGTGATACGATCCTGATTTCAAAATCCGCAAGTTGTTTTAGAAATTTTTTAAATATCAGTTTTGAACCAATTCACCCCCCCCTCTTGGTTTATTTGCAGTATATTCATTGTATTTTTCATAAATACCACTTGATGTATGGCTGAACCATTAGCCATTAGTTTTCCCAAATCTACCTCCCTTTCTTTTCGCTACATGGATTACCTCACCAGTTTTTCCATCACATATCAAGCAACGATTATTGTTAAAGGTGAAAACTATATGAATACACACAATAACCAAGAGGGGGGTGAATTTGATTAAACTTGGTCTTTTTAAAATCTTTAGCAAATTAGAGTTAAAGGATCTTTATCACAATTAAACCAAGAATACTTCAATTTCAATCAAACCACTCAGGCCTAGAAAACAATTACAAAACTTAACTTGTTGAATAATATGGAATTCACTAAGAACCATAGATCAAGATAATAAGAAAAGATTAAAGAATAAAGTTCAACACAAGAACTTATACTGGTTCACCTTTCAACAAGAGAAGCTACATCCAGTTCTTCTAATCAAAACTATATTAGAGTTCCACTATTCACAAATTTCAGTTCTTACAAGCTTTACAACAATCACCCTTTATCAAACCTAGATAAAGAACATAAATCTAAAACCCTATTAGACTACTAGTGATCAAGACATAGAGAACCCTTCTCTACTCTTTCCCTCTAGAGAAACCCACTCTAGAAAAAGCTTCAAGAACCCTTTGTAATAGTTACAAACAACTAAAAATCCAAAAATGAATTTACAAGCAAAGTTAATGGAAACAGACAACCTGATGATCCAAAGAATATGAATGAATATGGTTTACCAATCAGAGTTGAAATGAAAAACAATTTTAGAACTTCCTCTCCAAAAGCTTCTTTGCAATCTTGCCCAAGAAATCTTTCAATACACCATGAAGATTTGAATATGTTGGTCAAGAACTTTAGAACTCAGAATATTCTTTCTGACTTTCAGAAGGCTTATGAAAACTTTTAAAATTTTGAATTATGTCTTGTGTTATTTTTCAGAAAACCCTTCAACTATTTATAAAATACAGTTGTAACTGAATGTAATTGATTAAAACATCAAGGTAATCGATTAAAACGTCCAATGTAATCAATCGAAAACAAATTTAATCGATTAAAATGTTCTTTAGTTTTCTGGAAAGGATATATGAACAAACTAATCGATTATTTCGACCTGTAATTGATTACTACAAGGATTTTCTATTTCATAAATGTACTAAGTAATCAATTACGGATAAGTGGTAATCGATTATCACAGTCAAGTCATGTTCTATGTTTATACTGAGTAATCGATTACAGATAAGTGGTAATAGATTATCATAGTCATGTCATGTGTTGTGTTTGAAGTAAGTAATCGATTACATATAAGTGGTAATCGATTATCATAGTGAAAAATCATTTTTCCAAAAACTTGAAATCATGAAATCTTGACTTTGATGCAATCATGAAATCTTAAACCTTTTTCACAAACCATGTGCTTATCAATGAAAGTTTATGCAATGCAATATGCAAAGGAACATAGGATGATTCTCTCCTACATTAAGCAATTACAAATGTCTTCAATTGAATGACATGTACAAAGCTAAAACACTCATCTATCTTCAGCATATATCTTGATCCATCTTCATGCTCCCTCTGTATCTAACAATCTCCCTCTTTTTGGCTTTGATCATGCCAAACATCAATTGAACATGTTGAACCTTGGAGTTATTTTAAAGGAGTTGATTTTTAGGAGCTTGAACTTGATAATATGAAAATGAAATCAGTTTCTTGCCAAGATGAGTGTCAAGCATACTTTGCATAAATAATTTACATTTATATGTGTGTATATGCTTCCCCTATTTTATGTAGTTAAGATAGAGAGCAACATGTATATCCCTTTATTGCTTTGTTTAAGTACAACACTTTAAGAATGTGAGTATGTGAGATATGTTTCCTTAAGGCCTTTCAATATGTTCTCTAAGACCTTTTCTCCCTCTTTTGGCTTATCAAAGACAAAAATTAATATTGATGAGCACAAGATAAGCAAAAACAAGACAAATATTGGCATTAATCAAGAGGGCAGTACAAAAAGAACATAACTAAAACATATCAAAAGAAACATTAAGAAAGCAGAAACACGATAAGCAAACAATTACATCATGCTAAACTAGAGAAGGCCAGAATCTTTGAGAGCCATCCTAGTCTCTAAACTTTCTAGCCTAGAGGAAATTTCTTCCAATGATGTATTTGTTTCAGCCCTATGCTCATGATGTAGAGCCAACACAACATCCATCTTCTGAATCATTAATGATTCAAATGGTGTCCATTGTTGTTAGGCAGGACCAACTCTAGCATCCTCTTCCTCTTCAGCTTCTTCACCATCATTAGCTTTCTCTTGTGGAGCTTGTTCTCTAGCCATTAGCCACCTATTGGGTGTCTTGATCAATCCAAGCTTGTTGAGGTGCTTTTTTTT